>CM076578.1:1763163752-1763448341 GCA_034641835.2 Pinus albicaulis
TTTTTAGTACTCCACAGAAGCTTGGGATGGAAGCATTGAGAAAATAGTGAATGTTAAAAACTATTTGTCTCATGATGAAAATGATGAAGAGATGGTTGAAATACTTCCCTCAATAGCAGCACCAACACAAGGGCAGCAAGGGACACCACAAGCTGGAGTAAGAACACCCTTGAGAAGTAATGAGAGTGCTTCTCCAAGTACACCACAAGGAGTTGATTTGAGTGCTACTTCAAGCACATGTACACCAAATGAAAGACGAACAAGATTCTAAAATTCAAATGACATTTATGATCAAGAGGCAGCAAATGAAAGTATGAACTCTTTATTTTCTTTATATTGTCATGTTGATGATCCTATTCATTTTGAAGAAGCTATAAAAGAGAGGAAATGGATAGAAGCTATGGATGAAGAAATTAGTGCCATAGAAAGAAATAAAACATGGGATTTGGTTGAACTCCCAAAAGGTAAGGAAGTCATTGGAGTTAAATGGGTCTACAAGACCAAAAGTAATGCTGAAGGTAAAATTTAAAGGTACAAGGCCAGACTTGTTGTCAAAGGTTATAACCAGCAACATGGGAGATATTATGAGGAAACTTTTGCACCAGTTGCAAGAATGGAAACCGTGAGAGCAGTGTTGTCCATAGTAGCACAAAACAAGTGGAAATTTTACCAAATGGATATGAAATCAGCATTCCTAAATGTAGTGTTAATGGAAGAGGTTTATGTTGAACAACCTCTAGGCTATGAGAAGAAAGGCCAAGATCACAAACTTTGCAGATTGAAGAAAGCTTTTTATGGGCTGAAACAAGCACCAAGAGCATGGTACAGTAGGATAGATTCCTATCTACTGGAAAATGGGTTTGAAAAATGTGATGGAGAACCCACCTTATACATCAAGGAGAAAGATGGTAAGATGCTTATTTTTGTTTTATATGTTGATGATGTGATCTTTACAGGTAATGATGATTTCCTTGTTGAAAATTTTAAAAAGGTCATGAAAGATGAATTTGAAATGACTGATATGGGTTTGCTGAAATACTTCTTACGAATAGAAGTAAAGAAAAATGAAAATAAAATTTGTATTTCTCAACAAAAGTATGTGAATGAAGTTTTAGAAAGATTTAATATGCAGGATTGCAAAGCAACAATTACTCCCACAGTGATGGGATTAAAACTCAGCAAAGAGGACAACAGCAAGGATTTTGATCCTAGTTTGTACAAGAGCATAGTTGGCAGCCTCATGTATTTGACTACAACTAGGCCGGATATTATGCATGCTGTAAGTTTAATTTCCAGATTTATGGAGAGGCCAAAAGAAGCACATTGGCAAGGAGCAAAAAGAATTCTCACGTATGTTAAAGGAACTAAAAGGTATGGAATTTTATA
Organism: Pinus albicaulis; assembly: GCA_034641835.2. Lineage (NCBI taxonomy): Eukaryota > Viridiplantae > Streptophyta > Pinopsida > Pinales > Pinaceae > Pinus > Pinus albicaulis. The sequence continues at coordinate 1,763,165,139 of CM076578.1, forward strand.
TACTACTTCAGAAAATTCAGAATTAATTGGATACACTGATAGTGATTGGGCTGGAAGTGTAGATGATCGGAAAAGTACTTCTGGTTATGTTTTTCACATGGGTTAAGGAGCCATTTCATGGGCTTCTAAGAAACAACCTATTGTAGCGTTATCTACAGCAGAGGCAGAGTATGTGCCAGCTACAGCAACAACATGTTAAGCAGTGTGGATGAGAAGAATGTTGAGGAGTTTATGTCAAGAATAGGTAAAAGGCACAATGATTTATTGTGACAATAGCTCAGCCATAGCATTGTCTAAAAATTCCATGTTTCACAAAAGGACAAAGCACATAGATGCTAAGTTTCACTACATCAGGGAACTAGTGAACAATGGAGAAATTATTTTAAAACATTGCAGAACTCAGGAGAAATTTGTGGATATACTGACAAAGCCATTGGGGCAAAAGAGTTTTGAATATCTGAGGAAATGCATGGGTATGATAGATAACCCAGTAGTTGAACTTAAGGGGGAGTGTTGAAATGTTAATTTCAACTGCAGATTTGTACACCTGCAAAAGAGGCCGTGCATAAGAGATTTGCAGCTCTGCAAGCAACCGCTTTCCATTTTTTTTGATTTCATATTTTTTGCAGCAGTCGCTTGCTATTTTAGTTGAGGAATCAAATTCAAATTTTAAAAATAGAACTTATAGTCCTATGTTTGGAAATATATGTTTTGTATTCGCGCCAGTTATTTTGTTTAAAAAAAATTCAACAGGACACGTGGATGCTTATGGTTGGATCGAATTATTTTTTGGAGCCGGATCGCAAGCTTAGTTTCAAACCCGAAGTTTTTACAAGCCACAATGCATAAAGTTTTTGGGTTTTATTTTGGGCCCGTACCCAAAGCCCATTTTCGGACCTGAAAGTTTATAAACTCCACTCCATAACATTTTCGCATTACACTTCCACCTTACAACATCATCCAAGTTTGTAATGTGAATTTCTTTTGCAATTCGGTTTAGTCATTTTGAAGTCCAAGCGTATTGGTTTTAAAACTGTGGTTCAAGTTCTTTTGTTTTAATGTTTTTACACCGCGCGATAAAGGTTTTAAAGCTTTGGAGTTTTATGTTTTAAACATATATTATATGCGCTCATTTGTAATATGAGCCCGGTGGGCCATACATAGTTTTAGTTTTTAGTTATATGTTTTATTTTCTTTTGTTATTACTTGTGCTACGTCACAAAGGTAAATAGCCTGAGAGGCTAATGTAATTTATATATTTTTACACACAACAGTGTTAAAAAGTGTGAGAGTCCGAAGACTTAAAGAGTGTGATTGCACAACAGTGCGAAAATATACACAACCGAGAGTGTATTAAGAAAACAGAGTCTTTTGGAGAGCACTGTGTTGTGTGAATTTTTGTGAGATAGAGTGTATTTTTTTTTGTAAGAGAACAGAGTATTCTCCAGCACTACGTGTGAAGCAATATTTGATTTTTTTTGTATCAGTTTATGTTTATGAAATAGAAGAAAGCTTTTTCATGCCATTTCTGTCTGCCAAGTAATTTTTTTTAATTCTCTGTGTTAGAAGGAGAGTATTACTCTCTCTGTATTGTTCTGGAATTCTCAGAAATTCCAATAGTGGAGCAGCTGCACCCAAGAAGCGTGTAAGAACACTTTTTATAGCAGGAAGATATGTAGCTCCAATAATACCTTTTTGTGTGTGTGAACATTGAGTTATTGAATCCACCAGAAAGAAAAATTCTATGCTCTGATGGAAACTCACTTCATTTTCCATCCTACGAACAATAAGCTCTACAACATCCCTAGAAATGCCATATTTTTCACAGTCAATAGCATGGCGTGATGCTCTGCCAATACTTTCCTTTGTCCTTGAAAATGTCTCAAGCATTCCTTCAAGGTTTTCCCTCAGAATTGATGCTTTTGTATCCCCGCTAAGTGTCCCTCCAACTGATTTTTGCTCTGAGCCTATTTTACCTTCTTCACTTGATTCCAGATCCATCATATTTGTCAGGCCCCACTGTTGTGCATTAACTCTGGGACTTCTTGTTTCCACATGGGCAATGGCAGCCTTTGTATCCTTAGTTTCATCACCATAAAAGTGAAGTTGAATAGGTGAAATGTGTTCTGAACTACTCCCTCAGATTGGTGAACGACTGGAAATAAAAGGAATAGAATTCTCAGTTTCTTCAATTAAAAAAGGATGTGGTAGAGGTGTTGAACGAGCTTGTTCTCTCTTAGCTTGTCTAGCTGCTATAAGATTCTTCAGATATGTACATGGATTTGCCATATTAGAATCATTTGGCACATTTCTATGTTTTACTTATTTTGTAGCATCATACACTTGTCTGAGCTTGGTTTCTTTTTCTAAATGAAACTCTGTAGGATGCGACACACCATCTAATTTCGTTGTTGTAGTACCATTTATCTTCACTTTAAATTTTGAAGGAGCTGTGAATTTTTCTACTGGAGGTTCAATGCCGGATTTTATAGGGGAAACTTGCTCATGCTTGTGAACAAGCAATTTATTAGGTAACTACCTTTGGTTAAGATTTTTTGACTGATCAGGAGCTCAGGACCAAGTGTCGTAAAATGGTCAAAATTGAAGGTGCTCAGAACTGGTTTGAACCTGGACGACCGGATAGAGCTCGTCTTCCTGATTCCGGCACCGCGAACGGTTCGAAAAATGGTCTCCGTATGCAAAAGTTATTCAAGTTCAAAGTTTTGTCAATTTTATTAAAAAAATGGCAAATTTGACTTTGGGAAAATTTTATTAAAAAAAGAATATTCCACAGAATATTCTGGGAATATTCCGTGGAATATTTCGCAGAATATTCTGGGGAATATTCCGTGGCAGCCAATCAGGAGGCACCATGTGGCTAGCCCGGAGGCCGCCACGTGGGCCCCAAAGGTGGAATGAAATGCGTGTTAAAAATTTTATTTGGGCTCGACAGGATTCGAACCACCGACCGGTCGCATACACTCCACATGTTTTACCGTTGTGCCAGAGCTGTCAAACGTGTTCTATGGGCGGCACGTAATGGTATTTGAACCTTATGGTTGTTTGGGCGGGGCCCGGAAGGGGGCCAGCCCCCGTTGCATATAACCGGCGGCATAAAACCATGACCCAAGATCGATCGGCGCGCAAAGAATGGCGGATATTCAAACTTTGGGTTATGGTTATAATGTGGGTTTTAATTAAAAACCTGTGTATTAAATGAAAACGTTTAAAACCGTTTGTTTGACCGCCGAAACTTGTGAACACGTAACGTGGCTAACCGTTAACATTTATTGCCAACCCACTAACCTTGGCGGATGGTTGGCGGCCTCCGCCCTTTTGGCGCCATTTGCTTATTTGGCGGCGTTATCTGCAGTCTTTCCACAATTAGTGGAGTTTCTCAAGGGGAAACAGGCAGTTTAGTAAAGTGGGCATAACTTCTGCTAGGAGAGGTCTTTGAAGACGAATTTTTTTTTGATTTTGGGTCTCTTCGACCTTCTGAAGCCATTGGCATAGGTTTCACAGCCATATGAGGCCGTTTGCAGGTGATTTTACTTCGTGGAAGTTCCAGGAGCCACTAGGGCCAAATCAGTTTGGGAGCTGCATTGGGAATTGTGCAGCCAGTGAATGTGGAACGAAGGTCATTCCTGAAGGTTTTCAGCATTCTGAATCCATTTCTACAGCTCGTTTTTCCTTTTTAGGAATTCTTCTCACTGTTTAGCTTCAGGGAAGCTTTCAGGGCCACCAGGGCCATTTCAGTGTTGGAGCTGTTTGGGGACTATGTTCTTCCATTTTTGGTGATTCAAAAGTCTATTTCTGATATTTTCGACCTTCTGATTCTAATGACAGAGGTTTCAGAACCAATTGAGGTTATCTTCACCTCGAAATTCTCCATGCAAGTCTAAAGGGCCACCAGGGACAATTGGGGAAAAGTACTGTATCAGGTACAATTTTCACTGTTTAGTGTTTGGGAAAGAGCATGTTTAGCTAATTCCTATCTTCTGATTATGTGTTTACAGTGAGATCTGTCTTTCGAGACACTCTTATTCTTGTATTAGCCTTTGTAGCATTTTTAATACAAGAGGACAAGCCTAGTTTGAGAGGCTTGGTCCAACAGATGTAGCCCAGAGGAGGGGGTGAACTGCTTTATCATTTTGATGTCTTTATTTGCTGAAGATGATATGCTAAACAAAACTGATATAAAGTGTTAAACAGAAAATATACATAACTTGCATACACATAATCACCTACTCAGCTGCAGAAAGTTATTTGTCTTATTCCGCAAGACTTCAAACTTCAAGTATGTGTATGTCAAAGACTTCTAAGTGTTAACTTCATTATTTCTTTAGGCAGAGCCTGTAGAGGGCCAGGTAGCCTCTGGAACTCATCCTCTCTTTAGAGGTGACATGTCCGGTGAATGCCCCTACAGTCTATCTCTGTATAAGAAATAAGAAGTCTTCACAATTTCAGAGGTCACTTTGAGTGTATAGCTCACATTTGAAATTATGGGAAATGGATACCTTGCACCCTTAAACAAGTACATTCCATTTTCAGATCATTGACCCAGAATTCCCACGATCTTTCTTAAGGCCTCTGTTATTTTTCTTTGTTGGGGTCATGCAAGATTTCTTCACCCTGATGCTCTTTGACTTGTATTCACATTGTTCAGCCTCACCCTTTAGTGAAACATGAGCCTATTTCAGAGGCGTGATGATTGAATTGCCTTGTCTTGAAGCTAAATTTGCACCATCTTTCTTCTTTGGACAAAACAACACTGGTGCAGTCATGTTGTGTTTCTTTTTTCCTTCCATTTTATAATCAAACAATGATGATTCACTAGAAATTTTTGTGCTTGCATTCCTCTCATCATTATCTCCATTTTTTTGTTTATCTATGTGCTTATAGGTCTTTGTATCTTCAAACAATGGATCCACATGCTTCTCCTCTACCCAACTGACCAGTTATGAAGGAAATATCATAAAGGATTGATATGAATCTGAAGATGCTAGAGGTTTCTTACTGCATCCTATTTCATTTGTTGATTTTAGAATCCACATGTCTACTTTGAAACTATCCTCATTTCCCTTAACTACCTTATTTTCATTCTCAAAGCATTTGGTGTAAGGCCTTTCATCTACAGAACTCCAACATGCGCCATCCTGTCCAACAACACTAGTTGTCATTGGCTCCACTTAAGTAGTATCAGATTCTGAAACACATGCAAACATAGCTTCCTAAGCCCAGTGACGTCGTTTAGAGGGGGGTATGGTTGCTTCATCACTTGATAAGCTACTTCGTAGATGATATTTATCAGCCTTTGATGGCAAACATGTAGGCCTTTCCATTAAAATTGAATGCACCTACCCATGTGGAAAATCTCCTTCATTTTCAATACTGTTTGAACTTGTGACATTAAAAGTTCTCAAATGGCATTCCTTTAACACAGATGCATTATCTGCTACAGTATTTTCTCCTGTACTTTCAAAGGCACTTATCATTCCTCCTTTACTAGAACCTTCTACATTTTTTTTGGTTTCATCCTTAGAATCAAATCTTGCCCTTTTTACCAAATGTGGATGTTCAACAAAGTTGAGTTTATGTTTCCTTCCCTTAATCTGTGTTCATTTCTTTCGATGATCTACCCCGGTAATAATTCAAGAAAATTATCTTCTTATGTGCAAGTACTTATCTTTGTTTGAACCTCATATCTCTGCGGTAGTATTGATAATCCTGAATTATATTTCTTCAAGAGATTTTTTTTTCTTCATAATGGAATTATGATGCAAAAAAGTGTTTGATACTACCCTAACTTCATTATCTTCAGTCATAGATGTAGAAATAACATGATCTTTTTCATTAGGAATAGAGTTTTCATGAATATGTTCAAAATATTTTTCACCCTTCACATTTTCTTTGAAGTTTGAAACCTGATTGTCATCTTCAATGTTTCCATGTTTAAAAGATTCAAATTTGCTAACACTATTATCTGTCAGTGATTTTCTCCAATATTAGATCTCATTTTCAAGCATTAATCGAGAACTTATAGTTTCTTTTTCTATGCTTAGGTGTTTGATAAGTGTTTTTGGGTCTGAAACCATTTTGGAATTGGGGATTTCTGATGTACATCCTACTGGTCCAGTCCGAGTAATGTCGATCCATGCCTGGACAACCCATGACACTCATCTCTATTGGATTCTGGAGCAACCGACCACTACACAAAATCTTCTAATTAAATTATCAGGATGCCCCTCATTAGAACAAAACCTCCCCTCTTTTGCGTGTCCCAAATTGCAGGTCAAAAATAAATCAGAAGCAAAGAATTAAAGAGATGCGATCATTACGAGGGCAGCCTCTACATCATCTTGTTAGATTTTCCTGTTAAAAATGTTAAAACCCAACTACCATTAATTGGGGCTTATTTTATGTACTATCGTGTGGTTCAAATTTTGGTTGTCATGAATTTGTGAACTCCAGCCTAATTTTTACGTACTTTGTAAATGATTCAGGATATGTGGCTCTATCTCTCTGAGAATGAGAGGTTCTATGATTTTAGCAATGAAGCAGCTCTTGTGTGGCAAGAAAAAAATTTACCTTTTGTAGTCTGGGGCCCAAACAGTGTTTGAAAACATAGAATATTTTACGATCCTTCAGAGGTATTTGAGATAATTCAATGTAGTTTCTTCTTTTGGTATATATAACTATTTTTCTGTTAATACTTGGAATGTGATCTTAATTTCTACCATATTAGATTTTGGACTATTTGATTTGAATATCAGTTGGCATATAAGTTGTTAATATAAAACACTTGGATTGGTTGACATACTTGGTGGAGGCTAGAATAGGTTTTAGCATATTGAAGTATAATTGTGTAATTTTTGTATTTATTTCCAGGCTGTAAAGAATAATGGGAGTGTGTATTCTCATGTCTTCTTTGCTTGTTCAGGATATTCTATAGATCCTATTGATCCTAAGTATGATCCATTTGCTACTTTTAGGAAAAGCCACCATAAGTTTGAATGTGCGTGCAAATTACACTTGAGAATTTTCATATTTTTGGGCTACAATTGCACCCTTTGAAGGATGTTTCTGTGAATTGAATTGCAAAGAATAATCATTTTGTATGTTTTCTTTGATGAATTGTGTAGCTATTGTTACATATATTCCAAAGGCAAAGGTAGATAAGCATAAGAGCCTAGTGAGTGGTGGTGCATTTGAAGACCAGGATGGATCAGAAATTGAGGTAAATATATTTTTCTTCTTACCAGACATTTGTTTCCTGGAATATTGATCAATATATGTTACAAAATTCTGAGCATTTGCAAAATAATATGTCGAGTGTTCAATTACAATTATTTATTTTCTTCATGATTCAAGAGATACTATTTGGTAGTTTCTGTAGGAGGTCAGAATTAAAGGTTATTAATCTACCCCTCAGTGCCTTCACTAGCCATAAAATTCCCTTGGCACTAAAAATTGCATGCCACAAATAAAAATCCATGATTTGGTTAGACCGCATAGAGAATAAATATGAATTGAAACAGAGCCTCGAATCTCGAAAAGGATGTCCAAAATCCATTTAAAATAAACCTACTCTATATTGTATACAAACCAACAAAAAATTCCAAGAGGCATAGGATTCTGACAGATGATTTTTTTTCAAGATTATGACCATATTTCAATGCTACTATACGAGATCTAAATGGTTGCATCCCGCATTTTAAGCTACAATATTATCTTCATATTCTGGACCATAGAAGTGTGTCTTACCCACTGTAATTCATCATTAAAATTTCAATAGCATCCTCCTTTTGGAAATAGGGGTAGTGATTTATTATTTAAAGAGGGTACAGGCTCCACATTCTACATGTAGCTAATGTCAAAATTATAAATTCCTTCAAAATTCAACCAAGAATGTGCAAAAGGAAGTATAAAATGATTCTTGCACCCTTTAGAGATTATAACCAGAACTGTTCTTCGCAAGTATCTCGCAACAAATAAAAGGACTTGGATGTTTCCTACAAATGCTTCCAAGGAAGCCTGTTACCATTTCTTCATAATAGGAGCAGATCAGTTTAAAATTTATCGATACAATATATATATATATCTATATATATATATATATATATATATATATATATATATATATATATATATATATATATATATATCATTTACAAAGTTGTACATTAGCCATAAGTTGATAACGGTGGTTTAAAAAAGGAAAATCCACATATAGAATTCTTAATAGAGTTGTAACCAAATATTCGAACTGTAGTTGAATATTCAAGAATGCATTTTTATTCCTCATTTTTTGCTAGATTTCACTGGTTTCTTCCTTGGTCCCATTTGACCTTTGTTTTTCTTCTTGAAAACTACTATCAAGGATCTTGATACACATAGTACTTTCGTGGCAGTCTTGAGACCTGTAACATAATGAATATTCTTGCTATCTAAACCCCTAGTACATAGAAAACATAGTTGCAATGAAGCCAACATCTTTCATATCTACTACCCCACAAAGATAATGGTAAGAAAAAACCTCTTAGTATTTACACTTCCTTTAGAGAGTATAACATCAAGTATATAGAAATTAAAAATATAAACCAATAAAAAAAACAAATAAATCTAATACAAAGGTTGTGATTTGTAAAAACCAAGGTATAAACCTAGATTAACAATCTCAGTATCCTTGTGGCTTTCCTCATGGCCAAGTTGTTGGATATTGGGTTCAACGCTCCCCGTGTGTTTCACAACATGGACTAACCACCTCTCATGAATGCTAACTCTGGCGACTGTAACGATGTTGGAAATACTGAGGGGCGGGGGGGGTGAATCAGTATCCCTTTCAATTAAAACATTAGTCAATCTTTAATTATTATCAGTGTTTGTACAATGATAGTAGTAAAAAAAAGGAACACATATGAATGCATTTTTTAAGGTGGAAAACCACTCCAAGACAAAAACCACCTAATGTTTTTCTAATAATTCTTTAATATTCAACTCCAATTGAAAATAAAGCTCCAACCTCCTAGAATCTAGAAAATAATTCTTCTCCAGCTCCAACTGGATGGATACTCCAATGCTTGAGATTCTTCAGTAGTTAACTGAATGGGTGCCCCAACACCCAATGATCTACAACTCACCCTAGCACCATCCTACCACCCTATAGAAGAATAAAAGAATAATGGACTCCCGTAGCAGGGAAAATGGTCCACTTTACAATGTTATATAATGATGTAGAAGAAGAATACACACTAGAACATAACCCCAACTATGAAAAAACCACCTAAATATGATCCTAGACCTCCCAACACTACCTCTTCAACTCTTGATAGATAGACACTAGAACATTTTTTTACAATAATGTATTTACAATGACTTAGTATAATGATACCTTTACAAAACTGTATGCAGTGCTGCCCACTAGAAGACTTCTTGTGAGGAACTTCTTGTTGCTGTTATGCACCTTTCTTTCTACTCTTTTCATGCTACCCTCTACTGCACCTTGCTTTGCTTTGCTGCCCTAGAAATTCTGGTCCTTTGCAGCCCTTGGCAACACATGATCTAGCTTTTTCTTGCCTTCTAGGCGCTCACTATTGAATCTGTTGTATCTCTGTTATTTCAGATCCCCAATATGTGATTTTCAGTCCTATAGTAGTCCTCTGAGTCTTCTTTCCAATGCCACATGTATGACCCAATTTTTATTCTTAAAGAGAGAGTTATTCCCAATCTCTCACAATGCCCTAATTATGGACTATTTCAGTAGAGTGAACTTGTACGACATGCCACGTGTCACTGTTTCTTCATTCAACTTTGAAATTGATAGAGAAAAAACTATAGTCCGTGCAATATCTGCCACTTTTTACACAATTCCCATCTGATACTCAGAGAGAGGGTTATGATGATTTTTCCAAGGTCACTTCTTTGAGATGAATTTTAGGAGCCTACAAAAACACTAACTTCCACAAATCATATCTCTAAAAATATTGCACACCTTGATCTAAAATTTTTACAGGAGCTTCCTCAAGATTTTGGATTTTCCTCATAAAAATTGCAGCTTCTGAACCTTCATAGAAAAAAGGTTAGAGCAAAAATTCCACGATGACCTGTTTCAAATGGAAAAATCCCTTGCATAAGGAGGATATGAGGATCACAATTTATATAAATGCTTAGGTTGAGAGGGGCTTCAACAAGTGAACATGGGAAGGATTTTAGGAGCTTAAAAAATATTAATTATGACATTTCACGGACCCATGCCACAACTCCATGGGGTTTTAGTCCACTAACTGGGGGTACAAACTTCAAACATGAATATATCTCAAACCGTGAAGAATTACGTGGCGTGCCATATATCAATGGAAACATCTCGACAAGTAGAAATCATAAAAATCATTCTTGACCCATAATATATTAATTATGTAGGTTAAAATTCCCATGCAATATTGGGGTAGACCCTGGTGTTGCTTGGGTTAACATCAATAACAATCGTTGATAAAAAATCTCCCACTTTGGCATTGATGGCAACACAAGTACTCCCCCTGAGATCATGAAACCTCTTCCTACAACATTCTCTCCCCCTTTGAAATCAATGGAAAAATGGTAACTCCCCTTGACACAAAACCATCCTGTGGACCTGTACACACTTCCACTCCCCCTTTATATTATGAATAAGGAAAATCTAATGAGAACTTGGGAGAATCCCAAGCTTGTGGTGAAGATATTCAAATGCTTCATGAGGTAAAGGTTTAGTGAAGATATCAGCGATTTTTTCTTTTGTACCAACATACTCAAGTTTGATATTCTTTTCAGCAACTTTTTCTATAGAAAAATGATATTTGATCGAAATGTGTTTTGTTTTTGAATGCATGACAGGATTCTTGGAGATGCTCATGGCCCTAGTGTTATCATAGAATATGGGAATAGGCTCATTGAATTGGTTCTTTGAGTCTTCTTTCCAATGCCACAGGTCTGACACAATTTGGATTCTTCAAGAGAGAGTTATGCCCAATCTCTCACAATGCCCTAATTATGGACTATTTCAGTAAAGTGAACTTGTACGGTGTGCCACATGTCATTGTTTCTTCATTCGGCTTTGAAAAATTATAGAGAAAAAAATATGGTCCGTGCAATATCTACCACTTTTTATATAATTCCAATATGATACTGAGAGAAAGAGTTATGAAGATTTTCCCAAGGTCACTTCTTTGAAATGAATTTCAGGAGCCTGCAAAAACACTGAATTCCACAGATCATATCTCTGAAAATGTTGTGCACCTTGATCTGAAATTTTTATAGGAGCTTCCTCAATATTTTAGCTTCACCTCATAAACATTTCAGCTTCTGAACCTTTTTAGAAAAAAATTTAGAGTGAAAATTCCACGATGACCTGTTTCAGATGGTGAAATCCCTTGCATAAGGAGGATATGAGGATCACAATTTATATAAATGCTTAGGTTGAGAGGGGCTTAAACAAGTGAACGTGGGAGGGATTTTAGGACCTTAAAAAATATTAATTATGACATTTCAATGAACCATGCCACTACCCCATGGGGTTTTAGCCCACTAACTTTGGGTAAAAACTTCAAACATGAATATCTCTCAAACCGTGAAGAATTACGTGGCGTGCCATATATAAACGGAAACATATCGACAAGTAGAAGCCATAAAAATAATTGTTGACCCATAATATATTAATTTGGTAGGTCAAAATTCCCATGCAATATTAGGGTATACCCTAGTGCTGCTTTGGTTGTGGTCTAACGATAATCATGATTCCAACAATTGGTATCAGAGCGACAGGTCTCGAGTTCGAAACTCACTCGGCTCGCATTGGGGGGGGGATATTGTTGGAAATTTGGTTGAACTCTCCCTGTGTGTTTCCCGACATGGAATAACCACCTCTATTGAATCCTAACTCTGGCAACTGTAACAAAGACTAATACATGTGGGTTTTGGTCTAAGGACAATCGTGATTCCAACACAAGTGGTGTCAAAGCTTCCTTCTCTGGAACTACCATGCCTATAAGCCCACCCTTCATTACATTCCTCCAAGTATGCACTCAACCACCATCTATAATTCAAGCACAAATACCAGCCTCGATGGATACCTGCCTCAATTTATCACCATGTGGAATGCAAGTACCGTGTCCAGACAATGGGGTATTTGGCACATTATATACTCCATCCGTAGGATTTGGTACGTCATGAGTCCATTAATGAACATCTCCATCACTAGTTAAAGAAATGAAGTCTTCTGGTGCGAGTGAAAATATTAAAATATGATAAGAATCACTGCACTCAATATAAATTAGTATCCATCCTTTCTCTAGAAACAGCCTGCACGAATTCACACTTGCATTTCTAAAATGCATTTTTTTTGCAGTCATGTGCATGGACATGAATACACAGTAGAATGAGAAAAAGTGGATTCATTAATTCTTTATATGATGCAATATCCCATTGATTCATTACCTAGTAGGAGAACAAGAGTACATTGCATATCTCCCAAATATGAAACTAACATCAACCACATTTAATACTACTGCTAGTCTGCCTAATGATTTTTTGAATGCCATCATGGTTGGTGTCCTCCCTTATGCAGATGCATTAGCTTGAATACCACAATTCTTAGATGCTTTGGGACTTAATAACCTCACACTTCAAGCTATTAATCATTGTGGTTCTATAAGATATTTTGTGAAATTTTTTACATCGAAAGCCTACTTACAGGCTTTGGAAAGTGACAGTCTGAGGTCCTTATCATCTACATTGGATGAGGTGATATGACATGTTGCTTCTTTGAGGGGGAATGGTGTGGATTTATTGATTGAAATATTAAATACTATTGCAAAACTTGGATTTGACCTCGAATTATCTTCCCTATTGCAAGAATTTTCGAGATCTTTTGTGCCTGTTCCCATGGAGACTGATTTAGAATAGAAAATAATTAGTTCAGTAGATGGAGATGAATCATCGAGGGTAAAATCTAAGTTAGGGGTTGATACTCCTACTGAAAATTTGTCTTCAAACATGGAATCCATTCTCCCAAATTTTATAAGAAATTTTACACATTTCTTAGAGAATATTCTGCATAATATAGATACATGGGTGTTTCTTGAGAAAAAGGGTATAGAGGATATACTGTAACTGTTTGATTTACCCCTCTTACCATTGTCGTTTCCAGGTGGCTAGAATATTGTTGTTTCATTTAAGAATTTTTCAATGCAGCACTCATCTCATCTCACAAGGGTTGTTTGTACTACTTTGAGAGAACACATGGAACTTGCAAATGAATTCATGGTTTTGCTGGCTAGAACAAAGCTGGAAAATATTGAAGTAGCACAACACATAATAATTTTGAGAATAATTACATCAATATTAGAGAAGAGGATTCTTTTTTCTCATCAAAGAATCTTTCTATAGGGGTATATACTCTGAGGCTAGTATATATAAAGATATATTTGTAGATAATTCACGAGGATAACCCTCATAGATGAGGAAGCTCTAGAAGTTGAAAAGTATTCAAAAAGGTAAGTGACTAGATGCATATATTAGTATGAGGGATATCACGTTCAATTTTTAAAATATTATTTTTTGAATAAAGACTTAAAGGGTTGTAAGGCACTACATCTTATGGTGTTTTAATGTATCTAGCTTGCCAAAAACTCTGAGATGTTTCAAGGTAATTTTTAGCCATTGTTTCAGTGTGTCTCCCAGTCACGACTGAGCTTTCAAAGTAAAAAAGCCCCTAACACTAGTAAATAAATGACATTGATCCATCCTTCTATTGTTAAGAGTGGGAATGGTGTTATTTCAATTTTCAATAGTGTCAATCAAGGTCAACAAGAAGAATATGTTGGAGGAGGTATCCTATACCTTAGCGATTCTATTATACTCATATCTTCAAAATTTGAAGCATTTATTGGTACAGGATCTAACAACTATGATGAAATAAAGGCACTAAAATTTTTGTTAACATTATTAGTAGAGGAGAGGTGATTGAATTCCAGATCTTTGGGAATTCCTATGTTATCAATTGGTTGAATGGTAGCTTTAGGATGGATGAATGTTTTGCACAACCCATTTTGGAGTAGTTATAGATATTCAAGGCACAATTCTTGAAGATATCATTCCACCATATTTACAGAGAATTTAAGGCATATTCTAATGAAATTTATAAAGAGGGCTTGTTGATGATGCAAAACGATGGTTTATCATGGGAAAGTATCTATGGCGTAAGCCTTCAGGATATGTCATTGCAAAAAAAACCAGTATAACTATTGAATTTACGCCATATGAAAAATACTAAACACTATTGATGGAAAAATAATTTCCTCTTTTATTATTCAAAGCATCCATTGTATCTATATATTGTTCATAACATGAAAATTTTAATAATGGGAGTTAAAAAACATCTTGCACAAAGAAACAATTAGATCATAGTAGAAAGACAAGAACCTTCAAATTATTTATGAAACCATTGTGCAAAGATCAAGATAATGGGCATTTAACACGTGCCTCAATATTGACAGAATATAAAATTTTGAATGATTGGTTTCTTGTAAATGTACTCCACAACATGCTATAATGTGATATGTTTATGGAAATATTTTCTCAAGATCCACACAAGATAAGGTTTTAGAACTAAGGAAAAATATTTATGATGTTACTTGTTTATAGATTTGAGAAAGCCTCAAGGGTTGCAATCAAAATCTGGAAATTATGTTTCTTGGTGGAATGAGAAACATGCTTGGATTTGTATAGTGCTTCAATGCTTGTTTAGGAACTAGGTAAGTGTGAATGAATCCAAGTTTTTTTTTCATTTCTCTACATTGGATTCCCATTCTCTCTAAGTTATCAAACGCAAGTTAAAACTTGATTAGACTAAGGGACAACATATTCCATTGCCAAAATTTGACCTTATAGGGAAGTGCACTACACTTGTTTGATACTTTCAGACATTTTGAAGGGATTCCAATAGAAATGTCAATGTTGTTGGATACACCGGTGTTGGTTAATTTAGGAAAGTTCTCTTTGTCAAATATGTTATTTTCATGAAGAAATATTTCCAAATAAGAGGATAAAGACTTGGCATGCATAGGACATAATGGTGTTATTTCTTGCTTGTATTTGTGATTTATTAGTATTCCACGACTAATAACTTTAGTACATAGCTATTCATTTAGTAGTATATTACAATAGTGACTTGTTAAAGGAATATGATTCTAGTTTGTTTGAACGTCATAAACTGGAAGGAAATTTAGCTTTGAATTAGAAAAATGGAATATATTGTGAAAAATATGTTTTTTGATAAAATATAGGCCCGTTTCTTGATCATTAAAAAAAACAATCATGAGAATAAGAAATTATTTTGGACATGATGAATTACAAAAATCTCCAGATTAAAAATAGGTTAGCATATTCAGTTTTTTCTGCATCATAGAAAAATGAATAAGTAACATTAAGTTTGCTTTGAATATTTATAGAATTATTTCATAGATACTAAATGGAAATTTCATGTGCTAATCTCGCTCAATTAATTATAATGAAAACAAGAGGCATACACAATTTGTTGGCTTGTAGGATTTGGATTCTTTTTTCCCCTGGAATAGTTCGTTGATAATTGAATATTACTATATTGAAGCTATATTCCCGATTAGTATCGCAATTTAGAAAATCTTGTCTTATTATTTTTTAGTTTCTTGTTGTAATCTTGTGTTATAAATACTTGGATCCACCCATTACATTTCTACTGACCAGTTTTATTGTTGAAGTTTCACTGTTTCTTAGAGATAACTAGAGGAAACGATATAACTAAAAAAGTGGAGCACAAGACATTTTTAGTAGAAATTTCTAGCTCTATTATGCTAATTTGTGACATTTTATTTTCTTTGTTTATATAGGTCATCAGGCCACACAGCTGCCACTATTTCCCAATTGAAGAAAACTTTTTCAATTTTCTTACTTTTATGGGGGAAAATGGCATTAACAATATTGCTAATGTTGAGGTATATATCGTATAAATATTTTATAGTATAATTTAGTTTATATTCTAGTGTTCATCGACTTTCATGTCTTATACATTTCATTGTATCCTCTCTCTTCTTTTTTTCAGAAAAGGAACTCATTATTGATGGTAAGAAGTAAGGATTTAAAGAAGGAGAACAAATAACACTAGAGCGACAAAATGCAAATTAAAGAGAGAGAAGAGAATTGGTCTAGTGGTACCCATAGAGCCAATACCTTTCATAATATACACACTTAGAGACTGATGATCAAGTCTTCAGAGTTGGTGAATTCACCTGCAATGCCTTGGAAAGACAATGATAATGTTTGAAGTAATGAAACATTATTTCATGTGTAAATTATACTCCAACCAATATTAAGTTGGAAACTCATATTGTAATACTTGAAATTTTATATAATCTAATTTATGTGGTTGGAATTATTTATAGTTTCACTCGATATTACATAGTATTGTCATTAACATATGTAACTTTTTGTTTTCATATTAGATGAACATGTACATTGTATGACATTTTTATTAAATTTAGTTGCAAAATCATACTAATTAATTTATGTTGACTAATATTGAAGACATAAAATCTATCTTAAACTACTAAATTAGTAGCTTATGTTTATTAATGATGAACAAAAATAAAATGAATATACTACTAAATTAGTTGCTTATAATGATTGTTAATGAAAGTAAATGAAATGAATATAAACTACTAAAGTAGTCATTTATATAATACATATGAAACTACGAAAAAAAAATGACTACTGCAAATGATAAAGTTTTTATTACAAATGACGACTAAATTGTGCATATATACGATAATTAGTAGCTAATTTACAATAGCTTATAACATGACCAAAATTCACTCGTATTTCTTTGTTCATTAATTGGTTTCAAACGATGACTAAAATTTGCACATATATGACTATAAGTAGATAATTTACAGTATCTTATAACACGGCCAAAATTTTGGTCATATTTCTTTGGTCATTAATTAGTTTTATTTGGTGATCATTTAGTAATATATTTTTTTGTATAATAGGTCATTAATTGTGGCAATAAATGACCAGATCAATGACCAAATCAATCGCCAAATAAATAACCAAATCAATGACCAAATATACTACTAGACAATAAAATCAATGACCAAATCAATAATCAAATTAATGACAGTAGCTTATAACACGACCAAAATTTACTCATATTTATTTGGTCATTAATTGGTTTCAAACGATGACTAAAATTTGCATATATATGACTATTAGTAGATAATTTACAGTATCTTATAACACGGCCAAACTTTTGGTCATATTTCTTTGGTCATTAATTAGTTTTATTTGGTGATCATTTAGTAATATATTTTGTTGTATAATAGGTCATTAATTGTGGCAATAAATGATCAGATCAATGACCAAATCAATCGCCAAATCAATAACCAAATAAATTACCAAATCAATGACTAAATTAATGACCAAATATACTACTAGACAATAAAATCAATGACAAAATCAATAATCAAATTAATGACAAAATCGATGACCAATAAATGACTAAATCAATGACCAAATCAATGACTACAATGACCTAATCAATGACTAAATTAATTACCAAAAATACTACTAGACAACAAAATTGAGACAAACAATTAATGAATAAACTAAAAATGCCTAAAATGTAGTCATGTTATAAGATACTGTGAATTAGCTACTATTGGTCACCTACCGAAAAATAGTCGTTTATACACAATTTTTAGTCATTTTTTTAGTAACTAATTAGCCATTTTCTACTAGCTAATGTTCTGGGTACAAAGATGTTCCAAGACATGCGAGGTGCTAAGAAATGTTAATGTGTGACAAAGCATTAATTTAAGGTGTGCCCGAATTGTTGACGAGTGTTAGGTCTTTATCATTAATAGAATTTTTAGAGCTTGATTATGTATTAAGTAATATATTTCCTACACACACTGGTGTAACTTTATCTAAAGGGAATTTGATAGATAATAAACTTAATATATATGAATCATGTGTTGACTCATAGGAAAAATTTATTAGACTAGTGATTACTTGAGGGAAATGATACACACTAATCACTTATTAAAAAATTGACTGACTCTAAAGACTATGGCCTTGGAAATATCATAAAAAATACTCCACAATAATGTCCTTAAATCGTTACCTTTTGATAAAAAATATTAACAGGCATATAGCGTCATCAAAAACTCATTGGAATGATCAATGGTGAGGAGTATTTTTTGACCATCACCAAAAGTAAAAAAAGAGCATTGGTGAGGGTCATTAAAATTTCGTTACTAGAAGTGTCACCAAAGAGAGAATCAGTGATGGGCCTTTAACAACCCTCACCAAAAGTGTCACTAAAAATGGCTTTGGTGACGAACCTTAAAGGACCATCGCTATATACACTTACAGTGATTCTTTTTTAAGGATCGTTACCATATGTAACAATGGTGACAGACCTTAAAGGTCCGTCACAAGCATGACCCTCACCAATGTCATTTTTTCTTGTAGTGATTTTGGACAGATGGATAGGATAGAGTCTATGACTGGATCATTTCCCAACTTCCCACATACTTCACTCCTTCATTCATTCTTCAGAACATGTTAAACCATGGCGGTGGCTGCAGAAATGGAGAATAGCTCCAGAATTGCATGAATTATGTAGCTAAATACAAGTTTTATTCAAATAATAAGAAACATTTAAAATATGAAAAATATATCATTAAGGTAGTTACGAGGCTAAAAATGTGAAAATCGATATTTTTTGAGCTTATGGAGTTTGAAAAAAAAGAGGAAAATGTAGTGAAATGTATGTCAAAATTAAGGCAATCTTAAGGCTCAACATACACCCACTAAGATACCATTGAATGTCCTCGTGCAAATATAAAATTGTGAGTCTTCATCTTATCACTACATCTTCTCTGATACTTCTACCGGGGCATATAACTTTATCTTCTTTCCCTTCTTTTAGGTCACTGCTACCCTTGGATTCCTCATTAGAAGTTTATGGCATGTTTGCTCAGATGTCTATTTTTCTTTTTCAACTTTTTGTTCTTCTTTTACCACAATAAAAAATGTAGGAGAGCATTATCATTGATGGTATTCTCAATTTCATTTTGTATTTTCAGAGCTTCATGTTCCTGCTTGATATGCCTATTTAGTGTCTCTAGTTCAAAAATTTCTTGTTTTAGAGTATTTACTAGAGGATCTTGTAGAGTAAAAGCTTGTTATACAAAACTTGATGCCTTTCATGAATTTCGTCTTTCTAAGGACTCAATGTAATCATAAATTTCTTATTGAACTGGATCAATTTATGGAGTTCTCTGGCTCGGATTCTGTGTGGGAGAAGCAATAGTAGGTGATGGCACCTCAAGCTATTCTTCTAAAACAAAAATTCTTGTTAATTATAGAGGTGGCTCTTTCAATTCTTTGCTTAGTCTAGAACTTCTTCTTACTGGCTTGGGAGGATTTTGAGTTTTTGACTTCTTTGTTTTTATGACTTGTTCTTTTCCTTTAATGTTGCCTTCTTTATTTTTATCAATTTGTTTCTTAACTTTTCCAAATAGCTCTACAATAATAATTTCACCTTCTGAATGTCCTTAGGATGGTTGTTCATCCTCAATAAAGCTTTCAAATTTTATTTTTTCTGCCTCTTTTTCCTTTATTATCGCTAGGTTGTTCTTGTTCTTTTTCCTGGAAATGATTTTGGATTAAGAAATTTTCCCAAGTATCTCATAGGCTTTTAAAATGAAATTCAATAATAATGTTTATAAATCCATTATGATACATTGAATTATCTATTAATTGAATCCTCTTTTGTATAGTTCCTGCCATCTTCTTTAAGTTATTCATTAAAAAATATGGAAGATTTGTCTCCTTATCTTCAAGAAAAATCATTAATAACCTAGCATGGTAAAAGAACGTACACCCAAACCTTCCTTCACAGGTAACAAATTTCTAAATTATCAACAACATATTTCTCCATTTTCCTTTAAGAGTTGTGGTAGGAATTCCCTTTTCTAAAATGCTAGTGTCCATACCTGGTGTTACACCATTTTTTGGTCATCTAACCTATTATCATTAGATGGACCCAAGTACACCATGTAAGACCAATTTTACCCTAAGTAAAATTTCTTTCACTATGTAAAATAACTTAATAAACCACATTTATTAGGTTGTTTATGGTCTAAACAGAAAACCCCAAAAGGAAATATTAAACAAACCTATTTTGTTTAATTTTCCTCATGGAATAATTAATTAAACCATAATTTAATTATTATTCCTAGTCATGTTTAACCCAAAAACAAAGAAATTAATTAGATAAACCTTATTTATCTTATTATTTTCTAGGAATAATTATTTAAATCTTATTTAGATAATATTCCTTGTTAAATATGACCAAATCACCCACAAATAATTAAATAAATCATTATTTATTTGATTATCTTTCAACCACTTTCTTAAAAAGATAAATAAATCATTTATTTATTTATTTTTTACTAATCAAGGGATTTGACCCAAGTCAAATACCTTTTCCCTCCAACAAATATAATAAAATATTCCATAAAAGGTGGATCTAGATTTGGTTAACATTATTTTAACCATGCACCAAGATCTAGAATGACCCAATATTTTGTTATAAATAGGAGGGTTTTTCCTACCATTCTTCACCTTTTGTTGCCTATTAGATCACTCTGGATCTATACACTTGGTCACATTTTTCTACATTATTTGCTGGGTGAGCTCCCTTTGAGTTCTATCTTTGTCTGGGTTTTCTACACCAACAAGAGAGAGAGATTCTAGATCTGAAGTGCTGAGGACTTCCAAGAACCCATCCCATTGAGGAGAATTGGATACGCCTTCTTGTTTTCCTCCCAAGTGCCCTTAATACAAAAATTCTTTCAAAAATTGTTCTTGTCTTGTCTATTGGTATATGGAGCAAACCCTTATTTTTACTGCTTAATGTCTTTCTATGCATAGATCTGGTTTTTTGCAGCTCTTTTCTTGATCAACTAACTGCAGATCTGAAGATATTGGCAGCTACTTTTGTTGTTAGGGCTATTAGTTATGCGTAGCTAAAGTGGTCCTTTTTCGTACACTTCGACAAAGGATTCATACTAACAAATGGCGACTCCACACGGGTTTTAAATTACGACCGCTGTCGTTTTTCATATTCCTGCATATCCAGCTACTTCAGACCGTAGGGTTTCTTTTCAGCTTTTTGTTTTTCCTATTTTCATGTTGTTTTTCCCCTATAAAACCCTAAAACATTAAAATTTCTAACTTCCGTGTGTTTCTGGCCCTATTGCGCAGGTAAGCGACATCAGCCGCAACTGAGACGACAACTTTTCCGAAAATCTGCCGCCGGGACAACCGTAACTGGAGGTCGCATTTTTCGGCCCAAAAACTGCGACTTGGACCTCCAGGTTGCACTTTTCAGCCTCTTTTCTGCGACCTACACTGAAAACAGGTCAAAACCTGCGACTTGCCAAATTTTCAGCTGTTTTTCTGCAATTTTTCTGGGGTTTTCTGAAGCTTCTGTCAGGGTTTTCCAGCCTCTGTCTCAGCCCGTTTCGACCTGTTCCTGATCTGTTTTGCTCATCTAAGTGGGAACCTAGCCCCCCAGGGCTTCAGTACCCTCCACTTTTGGTGGAAGAGTTTTAGCTGCTTCAGGTGTCTGATTTTTCAGAGTTTCAGCCTCCCCTTTTCTAGATCTGATACCTCCTTTTCAGATCCCTTTTAATTAGCTCTTCTACCTCTCAAATCACCTCCTGAAGATTTTTTTGGATCTACTTTTAGGGCCTCCTCCTTGCCCCTTCTGCTTTTTGCTGATTTCCTCATTTTTTCCAGCCACCTTGCCTCTGCCTCTTGGCTGTGATCTGCACCTCTTTTCAGCAGCTTTATCCTTTAGATCCCTGTCCCTCTTGACCCTAGATCTATTGGCCTCTTTTTAAAGTGTGTTTTGACTAGATTTTTGCCCTTTTTTTTTTAGTTTTGAGTGACCCGCCTTCTTGGGTTGAATCGATGCACTAGTAGCTGTTATTTTTCTGTTATTTCAGCATTATATACTATTCTCTGCAAATTTATTTTTAGTTACGCAACACACTTTTTCTCTTTCTCTCAAAACGAAAAGGGTTTAGAAATTAAAATTAACGCACACCACACACTCACCCTAAGCGAAGAAGAGCCTGGTTTACACCGCCAGGCAAAGACTTTAAAATCGATTGACACTGCACCTATCTGCCCTTGGTTCGACTTGATTCTGCACCTCCTTGCCCTTGTGGTCATTCTTCTTCCCCTTGTGCCGAGTTTGTGTTGTCATCATTGCGCCCCCAAGGCGCACTTCCCGGAGACTTCTTGGCCTTCACCATCAGTTTCCGGTCGATCGACCTGCTCCATCCCACCATCGTCGAGCCAGTCCTCCTCCGAGTCCGCACTCTGACTCCTCTTCTGATTCATTGGGTTCTCCTTCTCCTTCTGGTTCTCCCCCTATCACCTTCACTATGTCTGGTCCAAGGCCTAACACTAGCGGTGCTCCCAGCCCTAATGTCGGAACTACTACTAGCGGAACCACCACAGGAACTACCTCGGCCATACCCTTGCTGCCGTACATCGCAGGCCTCAGCCTCCCTGATTTCAATCAGTTGATCAATGACCCTATTCGCCACGATGTTGGTTGGCTTGCTATACCAACCAAGCTCCCCTCCGACATCCCTAAGTTCGAAGGCCTTGCTGGAGAAGATCCAACCAATCATGTCCGATCTTTCCACATGTGGTGTTCCTCCAATTCCATTATTGATGACTCCATCCATCTTCGATTGTTCCAACGCACGCTTACTGGCGAAGCTTCTAAATGGTATGTAGACCAAGCCACCTCTTCCCATACCACCTTTGCGACCATTTCCCAAGCCTTTTTATCTTACTTCCAGCTCCCTCTCCGATACGATACTGGTACGGAGCTTTTGACCTCTTTCAAGCAAACCTCTTCAACCCGCCTTTCCGCTCATGTCCAGGAATGGCGACGAAGACGAAGCTTATGTCGAGCTCCCCCCTTCAAAGATCGGATCTATATGGACTGGTTCCTTTGCTCTCTCTTAGCTGCCATTGGCAAAGATGTCACCTCCCATTTTCCTCAAATCGAAGAAGCCGCCCTCCAAATAGCCTTGAAATATGAGCTGATCTATGCTCAGTCTGGTTATGTTTATACCGTTGTTCCTGACCTCCCCAGGCCCGGAAGCGCTAACGCCCCGGGGGCATCTCATTTCGCCGACGGTATTGTTGGAGCCCTTTCCTATCCATACGCTCAACCTCCTATGGGCTATGGTCTCCCTCAGGGAGGGGCCAACACCTCTAGCACTCTTCCCCCTCCTGGTAGCATGTATCCAAGATACGGCATGCCTCCTCCTTTTACCCAACCTCCTGCTTACCTCAATGTTGCCCAAACTAGCCATTACTTTATCCGCAGCCTGGTGCGCCAGCTCCTCTAGCATATACGCTTCCATCTCCCTTGCCTCCTCCAAACCCGCAACAACACCTATAGCCCCCTCCAGGGCAAGTATTTGCACGACAGGGCACGACTAATCCTTCTTCTTCTCAAAGAAGGTGGAGAGGCAATCCAAACCAACCTGCCCCTGGTACTCATGGACCCAATCCTCAAGGTGTTGACCCTAACACTGCCAACCAGCAACAGGGCACTCAGCCCAAGCCGGACAGGCCGCTTCGCACAAATAAGCCTTGTTCGTGTTGCGGTGTTTATGGTCATTACACCCACGATTGTCCCCTCTTAACCCAGATGCAGTAGATGTGGGAGTCTCAAGCCACATTGCACGGACAACATGCCTCCCCTCATGCTCCTCCTAATGTGGCCACTACCCAACCATCTTTGTTTACTGATCCTTTCCCTCAGCAAGGATTCATGGCTACCCAACCGCCTGACAGCTAGGTCGCCACTCCACCTTCCCTTTCTGGTTCCTCCGATTACCAGATCCTTATGATGAACTCTGATCCTTCCCCAACCGTCGACCTTCACCTTCAAACTCGGTCTCGCCAGTACCCCAAGCCTCCCGCTCAGTCTGCCCCCGAGTCCCCTTCTTCCGGTTCTATAGAGCCTCTTTCGACAACCAATGGTCCCTTACATATCCCTCAACCCAAAGTTGAGGTCCATACCAAGATTCCTAAAGGACCGTTACGTCGAAATGCTGCTTCTGGTCGAGCTACTCATTCGTATAGCATAGTAGATGATTTGGCGCAATCTCCTGCTGCCATTTCCACACTGGAACTCCTCCAGTCGTGCCCTTCCCAAAAGAAGGCTCTACTATCTGCCGTGGGCACTGTAGATCCTGCTGATGACCAAATGATTGTGTTCGACGCCCATCAATCAGACCATCCTCCCCTTCCTGCTTCCGTCGCCTTCCAAATCCCAGTCAAAATCTGGAACGCCAACGTTTCTCGGTGTATAATTGATGAGGGGGCATCCACTTGTGTGATGTCTGCTTCGGTTTGGAAGCAACTCGGATCTCCTGAGTTGGCCCCTTCCACGATCACCCTTTGAGCGTGGGATGGCCATGCCTCCCAGCCCATTGGCCTTTTCCGTAATTGTCCTATCACCCTTGTCGGTAAGACCGTTTGCGTTGACGTCAAAGTCATTGACGCCCCTCTATACTACAACATTCTATTGGGGCAAAGCTACACCTATGCCATGTCTGTTGTCCCATCCGCGGTTTTTCGCAAGATGTCTTTCCCTCACAATGGAAAGATAGTCACCATTGACCAGCTGTCTTACCATGAGCCGCCGTCTCAGACCTCCCCCGAGACGACCATCTCTTCTGTAGCCAATAAGCAAACCGTCGACTCCTTGACCAGTGTCTCCCCCGGCGTCTACAAAGATTCCTCCCTGCTTGGAACTTTTCCTGGTCTTCCCCCTCCTCATATCTCTGATCCCAGCTTGTCGAATGTTTGCATGATGCAATCGTCTCGGGCTGCCCTTAAGCGACCCGCTTCGGCTAGTCAGCAACCTCAGACTCAACCTCGCCCACCGCAACCCGCTCCTAGCCCTTCATCTCCGCCAGCCGGACCTCCTCCTTCTGGCCCTTCTCCTACAGCTGGTATCCCTGAACCCCTTTATCCCCCTGGATCGGTTCCCCCAGGCCTTAATCATCTCGGAGCCGTCCCTCCTGGTCATTACCCCGCGTGTCAGATAACTTTCCTAGCTCCCCCTCCAGGAGTCTATTCGGTCCCCATCATGGCCACTCTCTCTCTCCCTAACCTGACCCTGGGTATACATGTCTGGTACCTTGACCCTCCAGCCGCTACCCCTGCGGGTCACCCCAAACCCTATCTCGCTTTGAAACCGGTTCAACTGGTCCCCCTTGCTTCCTCCATTGCTACCATGCCCCCTGCACCTCCCCAGGACCCTACCCCTGCGGTGACAGCTCCAGGAAAGAAAGGCAAAGCTCGCAAGGGGGCATCCAAAGACAAGGCCACCCTGACTGACCCAGCTCCTCCCTCACCCGCAAAGCCTTGCGCCTTGTGTGATGTCGTCGGTCATGCCACCCATACTTGTCCCGAGTTGCCCCGCATTCAACCCATGGTTAAAGTCGCGTTCCCTGAGTCTACGGTCTCCAACCCTTCTCTTCCGTCCTCGTCCGTAACCAAGAACCCAAAAACTATTCGCACTAGCAAACCCTGTGCTTTGTGCGGTATCCATGGCCATTACTCCCACCATTGTCCTCACCTGACGCATTACCGCGCCTCTTTAGAAGTAGTCTGAGAGTATGAGGTTGAACAAAATCAATCCGCCTCTCCCATATGTTGGGTCGTGGAATACAACCACTTTGTAACACTTATTTCATCCATTCTTACCATTCTATATTATATCATTTGTTATAATTTATCATTTAAATCCATTTTATAAATGATTTATGCTCATGGATGAAAATTATTTATCTTCCTTTATTTCTAATAAAATTGATTATTATGAATTATTTTATCAATGATAGTTTTAATAAGTTGGTTATAAATATTCACCATTTTTAGCCTCCAAGATAATTTCGTATTGAAGATTTGATCATTAAAAGTGCCAACTCGAAACGCTACCGGAAATAAGGAGCGACAGTTTTGCGGTTGAGATTCTGAGAAAATGAAGACGAATCTGGAAAATCCGGAACATGGGTTTTTCCCAGAACGGACCCAATTAACTTTAATGAAGAACATTTTGCCCAAATTCGGCCTGTGTTGAGAGATTCGCAGAGTTCTTTAAGCACGATTTTCTTAGTTCTGTTGTTGCGACCGTCCTCCAAATCTCAGCTACAAAGCCAAATTCGACTTGCTGTTGTTGAAAGATGGATGTAAATCTATTTTCTTGTTGATCAATTGGTTGGAAGAAATCCAATATTGTTATGGGAGATTGTATTTACTATTTAATTTCTCCTCCTTCTGATTATAAAAGGAGAACATGTATTGTGTATTGGGGGGGAATGGAGAGACTTTTCTTATTGTAATTTGCAGAATTGTGCATCGGCTCTTGTTAAGAGAGTGTGAGCTGTTTGTAAACATTATTAATGCCTGATTAATAAAAGAGTTCACTGTTGTTACATTTCTCAAGCGCTGGAGTAAAGCACAGCAACGCTTCACCGGTGGTTGAGGGCCCGGCCCCGGGTGGAGCGATCTGCTGTTTGTATTTCTATTACTTTATTTCTGCTGTTCTGTATCTGATTTCAGTTGCTGTCTCTTTCATTTATAAATTAGTTTAGTGATTGCTGTGTGACTGTCGACAGAATTAAAGCATTGCTTGGTTATGAATTGTAGTTACTGTTCATTTTACGCTGCTGTATATTATCCCCTTGGTTTGATTTATGCGTGGTTTGTTCATTATTGTTATTTGATTATTTGATATGCTTTACAAGTTCATATTATATGCTCTGTTCGAAGTTTGAATCATTGAGGTTTCTACAGATCGAATTGTATGTTAACTCTGCATCAAGTTATTTATCCTTTCAAGAGTTAATCGCATATCCTTACTGTTATGTTACAGAGCTGTTATACTAAACGTTTGTGTGGTGTGCGTTTATGATTTATCAATATTGTTCTACCATTCATTCGTTGTATTGTTGTTCCATTAACGTGATCTGTGTAAATCGCCTTTAGAGTAACAGAATGTTCTTTGATTGCAAGGAGTGTATAGATTGAGTTTGATTATAGCCCGCGGGACTTAGTTATTCAATTGTTGTTCCATTCCAGATTTGCTATTCAATTCTTTATTTGTTGTTCAATTCTTTATTTGTTGTTCTATTTACTCGCATTTGTGTGAGAGACGACCTAAGGCTGTAGTGAGCTTTGGCATTCACTGTATAGCTCCCAGACCCGTCGTCTATGCTCTAATTTCCTTTACATCGGTTTCCAAAGGGATGGGCTATTGTTGTCAAACCCTTGACTGATACATTGCTTATTTTTCCGAATGCATGATTTAAGTCTTAAAGTGCTTTGTTGTAAGTAGATTTTATTTCCAGCTTTCATTTACTTTTGGATTTTAAGCACTATACTGCAAAACATTACTCTTGAGTAAATAGTCGTCTCAGACTGAGTACACTCTTGAGATAAAAAGTCGTCCCTGGGTTGATAATTAATGTGAAGGTAATTAGAGGTGAAAGAGACCCTTTTTATCGCTCCACATTTTGGCGCCGTTGCCGGGGAGAGTGTAGCCATTTTTAAAGAGTAGTGTGAATCTGATGAGTGCCTGCTAGGGAAGAGTTGGATCTTAAAAACGGAAGGTAAGAACCTACGTGCGGAGCATGTAAATGCCCTGCTCCACTGTCCGCTTTCCTAACAGATTTGCTGTTGCTTTAGATGTTTGAATTTTTGTGTGAATGACTAAAAAAAAAAATAGAAATTTTGGAAAATGAATCACATGATTTCATTGAAGTGGTGATGTAAGCACCACCCATTTCACTAACTAATTGACAGGAACATTGGAAGAAGGAGCTTTGAAGGAACACATGACGGACATCTTCGTTATGGTAAGAAACTGCCCAACATCTTTTTGAATTTCCTGCTCAACTAATTCCACACCCTCACCACAATAAACCAGTACAACATACTTACAGTGTTGAACTGCCAAATTTACCCACCCTTCCCACCCATTCTATCTCACATGCGCCATTAGAGAAAACTTACAATGAGATTCAGAATGTTTTAAATTCAAAAATTGTAGAAGTTATGGAGGAAAATGAGCTTACTTCTAGTTTGCATCAACAAACCATTTTAACAGCTCAAGAACTTAATGATATGATGGATATGGGAAATCAAGAAAATGATGGATATATTGAAGATTGGTTTCACTCCATCACTTGTTTGCAACATTGCTCCACACTTCAACAATTTTTGACTCCATCTTTTCAAGGGAAGTTGGCTTCTTATACCCTAATTTTTATCAACATGTATTTTTCAAATTTGGGTATGTGCATACTAGAGGCCTTATTTCTAAAATGGTTCCACTGGAAATACTCTTATACATAAACATATTCGATTCTCAAAGAAGAGTAGGATAGTGGAGAAAATAAAATAAAATAAAATAAGGGAATAAATAAATGCATTTTGTTTTTTTTTTTTATGTAAAACTAGTTGTTTTTTGTTGCAACATGCTATGCAAATCAACATTGGTGATAATTTTTTTTTAATTCATTTGTGTTTGTAGATGACTCATAATGGAAATAATAGTTCTACAAACACTCATATTCACTTTTATCACCAATTTGAAAAAAATGCTTGAATATCATTTTTTTTGGCTTGCGGGCTTGATGAATTTTCTGGAAAAACAGTCGGGACAGTCATGTTTTGAGGGACCAAAAATGAATATTTTTAAAACATGTTTCTACCCTAGGTAGCCCTTGATGTCTACTTTCTAACCCAATTTTAATCAGTCAATTTGGATTTGAAACGAAAAAGTTAGAACCAAAACATTGACCGGATGTCTAGTGGGCAGCTCAGGAACAGAGTTGGGACAGTCAGTTTTTGGAGGCCTAAATGAATGAATTTTTAAAACCTGTTTCTATGGTAGATTCTCCTATGAATCTAGTTTACAATGCAATTGGAATCACTCATTTTCGATATCGTATGGGGAATTTATGATCAAAATACTGACTGTCTATCGTAAATCAGCACCCTTAAAACTATGTCTTTCCAGCTGTTCCTTACAGTATTTGACCTATCAATTCTTCTTTTCTTCAAAACATCTTTCCATTGGAGATAAATAAATGAATCTACTTTCATTTCCAATTTGAATCATTTGAATCCGACATCAAACGAAGAATCTATGCTTGAAATATCAATCGTTGGTCTAGATTGGGTAATTGAAAATGACTATGTTATGCAGGCTGTTCTAACTAAAATTGACATATCATATCATTGAATTTCTAAAACCTGTTGCTACTGGAGATAAACCTTTGAAGTAGCTCTCATTTGGCTTTGGAATCACTCAATTTCGACGAAAAACAAAGAAATTGTGATTAAAACACTGCAGGTTAGTATGGTCGACCACTGCTCTCCCACACGTGACAAATAAATTTCACTTTGTTATTTTCTCAATGGATTTGTTATATAGTATTGAGATTTGTTATATAGAGTAACTACTTGTTGTTTTTTGCATCATTCTTGGATTAGGAGAGCCCGATCACCTCTCTTTCTCCATGATTTAATGTTTTATTACAGGTAGACACTCGTTTTTGCAGGTCCTAGGAGAAAAAGAAGATCAATTTATGGACGAGTGATTCTTGAAACAAATTTTAATAAAACAAAGGAATTTCATCCAACTCATTACCCAACGGATTCATAATAGGACAAATGAAGAATTGATTTCAATCTGAAGATTCATCTCTTATCACTGCTGCCAAAACATTTTTCAAAGAGATCATTTTTTGACATAACATCATAGCTGTTGTAACTTAATTTAGTTATTTACATATTGTTTTTAAATAAAATATTGTTTCTTTTCTTATATTTTTTATATTTTGTGTTTCAGGTGTTGCTTCATTCAAACTGTGACCCATCCTCAGCATCAATACAGTGAACAGCTAATTCATTCTTTGCGTACTTGCATTTCATGCTTGTGCATTTTTGCTGTTCTTTTTCTGAAGGGACAGCGTTTGTGTGCACTTTTGTCGTTTTTGCTGTTCCTTGTTCAAAGGGACATCAATTTCGGTTTATTATTTCTTTTCCAAAGGAACAACACCTTTTTGGTCAGCAATTCATTTTGTTGTTCCTTTGTTACGGGTCATTTTTCCATTCCTTTTCCACGACTCTTTTTGCTGTTCCTTTTTCACGTTTTGTTGTTCCTTTCCGAATGGAACAGCACTTCTGCACTTCCACTTTTTGTTGTTCCTTTCCGAATGGAACACCACTTCTACATTTTCACGTTTTGCTATTCCTTTCCAAATGGCATAGCACTTCTGTATTTCCACTTTTTGTTGTTCCTTTTCGAATGAAACACCATTTTTGCATTTTTACGTTTTGTTGTTCCTTTCCAAATGGAACAACACTTCTGCACTTTCACGATTTGTTGTTCCTTTCCGAATGGAATAGCACTTTTGTACTTTTCATTTTTGTTGTTCCTTTTTCAAAGGAATGGCACGTGTGTTTTTGCTGTTCCTTTTCCAAAGGAACAGCACTTGCGTTTTTGCTGTTCCTTTTCTAAAGGAACGGCACTTGCGTTTTTGCTGTTCCTTTTCTAAAGGAACGGCACTTTTAGTTTTTGCTGTTCCTTTCTTTAAAGGAACGACATTTGCATTTTCACACTTTTGTTGTGTGTATTTTTGCTTTTTGTGTGCATTTCCTTTGTTGTTCCCTACAAGGAACAACACTTTTTTTGCGTGTTTTTGCTGTTCATTCAAAAAAACAACACTTTGGGAGTATTTTCGAAAGCAACCCTTCCTTCCTCTTGTGGAATTGTTCTTAGTTCATCTCAACCACATTTTACTGATTCCCCTTCATGGCATGAAGTACACTATTTTTATGAGGACAAGAATTATGGATTCTATTGAAGCGAGTTAATATCATTCACGTTATGATCTTTAACAGGACAGCTCCTTGATGATAGATTATTTTCAAAAGGGACACAATTATTTATATACTACTTTACTGCATTTTTTTCTGTTCAACATGATATTGGTTGATCATCTTAATACCATGCTGGTTCCACCCTTCTGGATTATAATCTTCTCTGTCTGTAATAAATGAGATTATGGGTATATTTTTCTATTGACATGTTCAACTTCTTCCACCATCCCTGCTCTTAAGGAGTACTGGGCCTCCCTCTTTTTATCATAAAAATGTGTAATAATAACAAAATTTTGTTCGCAGATGGAGGATAGGGGGTCTCATTACGAGCCAGCCTACCATGTTCATAAGGCTGTAACAAAGTGACATTCCCATTATGGCCACCACACCAGGGTTATGATCCATTAGATAGCCCAATTATCCTTGGAACAGGAGGTCTCATCACGAGCCGGCCTGATCACTTTTGCTACATCCCAGTGAATGGCAGTGTGGTTATCTGGTTACCACGCCATCACACTGATCTCTTCTGTAGAACAGCACTGTAACTCTCTAGTTATAAATTGAGGATCCTGGCTCATATGGGTTAAAAAGCAACCCTGCCGAGGCTATGGACGCCTGCTGGCAGCAGCGGCTCTGCTTATGGTATTGAAGTTATATCTTATCGTCAATTATTATTATAATATCCTTTTCTTATTTTTTTCTTTTTATCAGAGAAGTTATTTCCTTACTTTTCCCTATTTTGAACCTTTATGCATGAGAAATTGTTTTATAATCAATCACATCATTTTTCAGCTAGAATACCATCAGTAAAGCATCTTTTTGGCATATTGTTGTTCTTTTTCTCTTTTTCATCACCTATCATCAATTCAACGCATCCTATCTCTTATTCATAACTATCTTTACACACTCTGCTCTCATTATAACCATAAATCTCGCTGTCCTATCATTGATTTGTGTACTCTACTGCTGTATTGTTCATTCCCTTGCCTTGCCATCAGCACAACACCTCTCATATGCTTTATGGTCATGGAATTCATTTTCCAATTGGAGGGAGAATGTATGCATTATGGGATTGCATGCGATATGATTCCTGCACTCTGCCATCACTTGTTGATTTGCCAAAATATTAGTATTGCATGTATACATAAGTTTTTCTGATTGAAATTTTTGCATGCACCTTATCTATTGCTTACACTATGGATTCAAGAACATTGTATGCCAAATAGTGTTTTGTTTGCAGGAAAACAACAAGTATGGGCAGAATTCTATTCATAGCATGACCACATTATTGCAACTTACAGAAGAGGCTCGAGCAACTCTCGAACGTGAACAATTCTTCAGACATGATGTGCTTACCTGGATTCCACCTTTTGCATCACACTTTCAGCACCAACTCTGCCTACATCAGCTTCAACAACTGCCAGTCCATATATGTCATTCCACATTTTTGGAGGTAAAACTTGAGGTAAAATAGCATAATTTTCTGATTTATTACGAATTTAGAAGAATTTCATGAAAATCCATTTTGAGCATTATTTATCATCCTTCATCCCACATCTTTACCACTTTCCCTTTTTCAGCAGCATATCATTTTCGAGTATGGGGGAGTGTTCCTTTCATTTATTTCTTTCTTATGACCATGTTATTCATCTTCTTTATCATCCATTGCTATTCTTATTCACTCTCACCACCTCCCTTATTCCATGTTGTTTTACACCAAGCATAGAATTCAACAGCTGGTATCAACCACCTCAATTTTTTTCTAGCATCGCATGAGGGCATGCTAATTTTTTAGAGAGGGGGAGGAATTGCTACGCATGATGGATGTTTTCAATTTTCTTTCTCATTTAAGGCATACAATTTCATTTTTACACAATGCAGAAATTGATTTCCATAATATTTTTAAAAAAACCATGAACTCAATTCTTGTGATTTTTGGAAAATGCAGACGTATCAGTAATACAAACCCAGACAATTTCAAGAAATATTGGTTCATAAAATTTCGGAAATCATGCACTCTCAGCTACAGTCATTTTGTTTATATCTCATGATCCGTGCATCAAAATGATCTGATTTTTGGATCATGGAGACATTTCATATATTATAAACTTACTTGCAACATTTCAACAAAATCTGGTTTGTAGTTTTGAGAAAATGGTTAATGAAGTTTGTTGTTATCTATATCATATTTTGTTGCAACTTCATACATATAGTTGAATGTCAATATAAAAATTGTTATGCCTTCATCAAGATTACTAAAAGTGAATATTCATTAATTAAGGAAGAATTCATTTGTTCTATCCATTTCATGAGTTGAGATGAACATATTTTTTATTGCTTGGTTAACACATGGGTTTTTGTCTTTGGGTTGCATGAGGACATGCAATATATTCAGTTTTTGTTGCATGAGGACATGCAACATATTGAGTGTGGGGGTGTGTTGGGCCGTGAATACAACCACTTTGTAACACTTATTTCATCCATTTTTACTCTTCCCTATTATATCATTTGTTATAATTTATCATTTAAATCCATGTTATAAATGATTTATGCTCTTATGGATGAATATTATTTATCTTCCTTTATTTCTAATAAATTGATGATTATGAATTATTTTATCAATGATAGTTTTAATAAGTTGGTTATAACATTATTCACCATTTTTAGCCTCCAAGGTAATTTCCAGATTGAAGATTTGATCATTAAAAGTGCCAACTCAGAAATTCGCTGGAATAAGAAGTGACGGTTTTGCGGTTGAGATTCTGAGCAAATGAAGCAGAATCTGGAAAATCCGGAACATGGGTTTTGTCCAGAACGGACCCAATTAACTTTTTCAAAGAATGGTTTGCCCAAATTCGGCTTGTACTGAGAGAAACGCAGGGTTCTTTGAGCACGATTTTCTCAGATCTGTGGTTGCGGCCGTCCTCCAAATCTCAGCTACAAAGCCAAATTCGACTTGCTGTTGTTGAAAGAGGGATGTAAATCTATTTTATTGTTGATAAATTGGTTGGAAGAAATTCAATATTATTATTAGAGATCCTATTTGCTATTTAATTTCTCCACCTTCTGATTATAAAAGGAGAAGCATGTATTGTGTATGATTGAGGATGGAGAGACTTTTCTTATTGTAATTTGCAGAATTGTGCATCGGCTCTTGTTAAGAGAGTGTGAGCTATTTGTAAACATTATTAATGCCTGATTAATAAAGGAGTTCACTGTTGTTCCATTTCTCAAGCGCTGGAGTAAAGCACAGCAACGCTTCACCGGTGGTTGAGGGCCCGGCCCTGGTGGAGCAATCTGCTGTTTGTATTTCTATTGGTTTATTTCTGTTGTGTGAAGTTCATTTATTTATTGAGTTATTGCTAATTGGATCAAATACAGAGTCATTGTTATTCCATTCTTTACAAGAAGCATGATTCATGATTCAATTGTTATAAAATGTTGTTTTTATGTATCTAATTCCAGTTGTTATTCCTTTTGTTTATGAATTACGATAGTTGATTGTTGCGTGGCTGTCGACAGGATTAAAGAGTAGAAATTTAGTTTGCTTGGTTATGAATTGAATTCACTGTTTATTTTACGCTGCTATTCAATTCCTGTTCATTGCTTTTAGATTGTTGTTCCTTTCCAGTTTCCGTTTTAGATTTCATTTCCTTTGAGTTGTTTTCACTTGCTTTGAGATCTCTAAACTGTAGAGGGCAGAGCTAATCATTCCAGGTCCCCAGATTTGGTCATCTCACATCGAGTTCTAGGGGAAAGAGTTATTACTACTGCATCCCTAATCGATGTCTAGCAAGGTTGCTGTAGTGTAGTCTTTACATTTCTGTCATTTGTAATTAGATTTCTTTTCAAGCAGATTTCTTTTCAAGCATTTATTATTTCTGCATTTGTATTTCTATACTACATTTTCACAAACATTACTCTTGAGTAAATAGCCGCCTCAGACTGAGTACACTCTTGAAATAAAAAGTCGTCCCTGGGTTGACAATTAATGTGAGGTAATTAGGAGTTACAAAGTTTCAAGCATTTATTATTTCTGCATTTGTATTTCTATACTACATCTTCACAAACATTACTCTTGAGTAAATAGTCGCCTCAGACTGAGTACACTCTTGAAACAAAAAGTCGTCCCTGGGTTGACAATTAATGTGAGGTAATTAGGAGTTACAAAGACACCTTTTTATCGCTCCACACCTCATTGCACTCTTCTAGAGACTCTATCTGTGGATGTGCAATATTTCCACTTCGGGGAATTTACTTGGGGTCCTTGAGAATGACCTTATAGGAATTCAACATAAATAAGACGACATGAATGCTATAAAAACTCTAATAAAACTCCCTTGCAGAAAATGAGCTCAAAGAAATGATTCTATATGGGCTATACAGATCTCCCCAAACTAGATATCTAAAACAATGCTCAATGAGAGATCTTACAACAATATGTGAACATAACCATTAAAATCTGCAAATCTGAATACACCATAAGATGGAAATGTATGCAGCCAACATTATATGATTATATCAGTAGAAATATACAATAAATAGAAGATGGAAGAACCCCTCATACAATGGATCCAAACTCCAAGTGATCATACCCTGAAATACATGAGTTGCTGCACTACTCAGAATGTCGGAGGACCATGCTTGCGCAGTCTCTATGAGAGTAGAAACTGATGAATACACATGAAATACAAATTTTGCTATAGGATACAAGAAAATATCCCAATAACAAATATATAGGCTGAAATACAAGATTTCTAGCCAATAGAAAGGGTGTGGGAAATGTCGGAAGAACAAATGTGTGACTGAATTGTCATGTAAGCAGAAAAAAATCTAATAAATATGAGGTTGTGGCTGATCATAAATATGTGGGTTCCTCCTAATACTATCTCCAAGCAAATATTTTATCCCTTTTTCTAAAAAACACTCCTCCTTTGAAGCTCTAGAACCCCTCTCTCACTGCCTCCTCTAAAATAACACAGTTTCCTCCATGGACTGCGCAGTGGGAGATGATGGAAGTGTGGCCTGATGCCACTAATCTGAAATTCAGCCCAGGAATACTCCTTGCAGATCCTTCAATGAATATATCACTCCTCCAGTGAAGAAAACAAGACAAGAGAGACTCCATGAGTTCCTCTCTTGCTGCACCCAACAACACAACGTCCTCTCTGCTGCAGAACTAACGCTGTAGGTGATGAATGTAGCTATGGCCAATTCCAGATTGAGGAAAATCAGCTCAATCCTCATCCTTCCTTGAGGAAGAGGTAGGGATTCCCGATCGGGAACACCCTAGTGCCCAAGGGCACCATCACCTTGCTAAACAGCCCGAGGATGCAAGCCCTCGGGGCCAGACCCAAGTCTGAAACTCCAAACATGATGCAAATGGGCTGCCATCTCCTCCATATAAAGAAAGGGAACTCTTTCTCCACCATGGTCCCACCAATTATGGTTTCCACCCTCACATGAATGTCTTCCCTCCAAAACTGCGCAGCTTCTCTAGGAAGCCTCTCCTCCTTGGGCAGCGCTGTTGACTTTAGTCAAAGATGACTAAACCAAGTGAGCTGGGTTCCATTCACACCCTTAGGTGTTTATTTCAGCTGCTTATTTGCCTCCTTTTCACATAAGGATTGTTATTTCTTCATATAAAAGGGGCTAAGGTGTCTCCTTCCCCATTTTGTTATTGAAAAATAAAATGTGCAACTATAATGTTCCATTTTAGCTTGAGGCTAAAAATTGGGAACATTACACACTTTGGCCTCCTATACCGCATAATATTCCTTCATATACCCCTAAGTTTGAAGGGAAACAAGGGGATGATCTAGCAACACATGTCACCAACTATCATCTATGGTTTTTTTCTGATTCCATGGTGGATGACAATATCCCGCTCGGGCTCTTTCCCCACACCCTCATAGGAAACACTACCAAATGGAACATTGAGTTACCACAAGATGTAGTCAACACTTTTGGTGCCTTAGAAATGGAACTTCTCAAAGAATTTTAGCTCCCTATCCGATACGAAACCAGAACAGAACTTTTAACCAAGTTGCACCACAACACCACCACCCACATCTTTGATCACATTCATGAATGGAGACGTAGGAGGATGCTAGTCAAAATTCCAATACCAGATCATATATTATCGGATTGGTTTTGTAATTCACTCCTTCCTCCCATTGCTAAGGATGTTTCATTAGCTAGTGCAGTCACAGAGGACCAATCCATATGTTGTGCACAACATCTAGATCTCATATATTCGCAATCTGGCAGGTTGTATGATTTACTCCCCCATGCCCCTAAGAAATCCAATGCTCCTGCTACGCAACAAAGCAGAGTACATGCCAACAACCTCATTGGAAAAAATTCCAGTGTTTCTATAAAATAGCTTAGTGGGCACACTTCCTATCCATCTTTAGTTGCCACCGTTGCTACCCAATCAGCTACTCTTCCAACCACGGAGATAAACTTTATGTAATCTAAAAAAAAACCTAACAATAAGTATAAGAAGAATAAGAAAAATACCACTCCTTCTAAAGAGCACCCCAACACTCAGAATAATCCAAATCATAGAAATATTTCTAAAAATGACAAAGGGAAAGAAAAAATTACCAGATTCCCTTGCAAAATTTATGCGTAAGACCACTTGACATATAAATGTCCTCAACTTCATCAATGCATAGATTTTATCATGAAAAAGGATACTAGGAGGACCCCCATTGTCCTACACAACCCTTTCCCTAATCCACAACAGCATAAACATCTTTTTCCAAACCCACCACAACCCCTGCAAGGGGCCAGTGGTGGTTCTCATCCTTTCATTTATGGCATGGAGACTGTTGAACTCCAAACTCAAGCCAAAACCTATGGAAATGTATTCATTGATGCTCAAGAACCTTCTTCGAGTTCAAATCCACTGTCGCCCAATGATCGTCATATCGAAAGGCCTGATGTTGACCCTGTCATTCGTCCCCCCAAAGGGACCTTTCGATGCATGACTCATAACACCTCTGCACGTGCTTCCTAGAACTACAACATTGTAGAATACTTGTTGCAAGCACCATCAACTATGTTTGCACTCTGAGTGTTGTAAACCCACCCAGCACAAATGAAAGTTATGCTTTCAGCCATTGGTGGAATTGAACCATAGGATTTTATGCTAGCCATATTTGACATGTAAAAATGCAAACCTCGCCTTTCTCATCAGCTTGCTTTCCAAGTTCAATTTTTGTCAAAAGGCAGGCCAATCCATCTCACTGTCATAAACAAAGGTGCTTCGACCTGCATAATGTCAGTTGTGGGTTGGCTTTCTTATGGTTCTCCTACTCCGTCTCCACCATCGAATTCACTCAAAGCATTCGATGACCAAACCTTCCTCCCAAAATGATACCTTGCTAGCTACTCCATTACTCTTAGTGGGAAAACGATGATTGTGGACATTGAAGTCGTAGATCGTCATCTCGACTATAATCTCCTTTTGGGCTGTAGTTGGTCTTATGCCATGACCACCATTGTCTCTTCATTTTTCTGACTCTTCCTCTTTCCTTTGGATGGGAAGACACTTATAGTGGACTAACTATCCTTCTGCACCCTAAATTTTTCCACATTATCTAGCAACACCATACCCCTAGTAGGAGGAGTCCCTGACTCTTACATTAGCATTGGTACCGGTCTTCTGAAGGCATCTTCTCTTATGGGTTGTTTTCCTCTCTCACTACTTGAGGTTCCACAAATTATTTCAATGATATCCACCATCTCGAATGGCTCTATTGACCCCTGGATCCTACCGAAACCTTTAGAAATTGTTTCACACAGAGATCATATGCCACTTTCACTGGCTGAGTTGGCTTATCAAGACATCCAATTAGCATCTAAACCCTCCACTAATTTGGTTTCAACCAATGGTACCCCCCTCTCGCCCAACACAGTTCCTTCTCAAGATCTCGTCGATGAAGTCCTACCTTCGGACGAAGCTATTTGATAGATCGTGTCTCTATCAGAACGACATTGGGATGAGTTTCACCACCATGCTTTGATGTCTGATTCAGATGTGGCCACTATGAAAATCCTACCTTTTGACCCACCTAAGATCATTCCATCTGCATATATGCTTGTTTAAATTATAAATGCAGAAGGAAAAATGGGAAATATTTATAATACTATGCTCATAGATATCTTGGTCAAAATGGGTATCATGGAATATATACAGATTGGATTAGATTTTTGTCCAGAGGAAATTGAATGCTTCACATCCCTTTTTAAGGAGTTTCGCGATGTTTTCACTTTGTCTTACCATGAAATTCCTAGCATAGGTCCTTCTATAGTCGAGCATGAAATCAATATTTATGACAATGCTAAGCCTGTCTAGCAAATGCCTTGACCTGTCCACCCTTGCAAAGTAACAGTTATCAAGGAAGAAGTTTAAAAACTCTTACTTGTTGGTTTCATCTATCTTGTTCCTCTAACAAAATGGGTATCCAATCTAGTTCCCATAGATAAGAAACAAGGCACCATCCAAGTCTATGTCTATTGTCATGATCTGAACAACACATGTCCAAAATACAATTATCCTACTCCATTTATATATCGTATTATCGTAGATTGTGCCGGATGTGAATATTTCTCCTTTATGGATGGATTTTTGAGGAATAACTAGATTGCAATTAAAAAGGATGACCAGCATAAAACTGCCTTCATTTTTCCTTGGGGCACATTTGCGTATCAAAAACTCCCATTTGGTCTCAAGAATATTGGAGAAACATTTCAAAGGGCCATGTACTATGCATTTCATGATATCAGACACATTGTTCAAGCTTACTTGGATGATCTTCCTGCTCATTCCAAGAAACGAGCTCAACACCTCCCTCATCTTTGAGAAATCTTTGCTAGGTGTAGGTTCTATAACATCCATTTGAATCCGTATAAATGCTTATTTTTTGTTGAGTCTAGATGACTTCTTGGATTCATTGTCTCCAAGCACAGGATTAGCATTGATCCTGATAAGGTAAGGGAAATTATTGAATTACCTACACCACAATCCGTCTTACGGCTCTAATATTTGCAAGGGAAGGAAAAATTCTTACGTTGCTTCATCATAAAGTATGCTGAGATGACGAAAGGCTTTATGTGCTTACTCAAGAAAGGGGTCCATATCTGTCGGATGATCAAGCTCAAATGTCAGTTGATGCCCTGAAACAGGCACTCATTTCCGCTGCACTTTTTAGTGTCCCCAACTATTCGCGCTACTTTATCCTCTACCTTGCGGCCTCACCATCCTCCCTGGGCATGGTTTTAGTTCAAGTGCATGATGACGATAGTGAACTTGTGATCTATTATCAGTCAAAAGGTATTTTTTGACCTGAATTATGATATTCACATGTGGAGAAAAAATCTTTAGCAGTTGTCTTTATTGTCAACCGCCTCTAACATTACATACTGCTGCAGCAGACTACCATCATTGCTTTGGAGAATTCCATGAGACACATCCTATCTCGCCAAATAATTGGAAGAAAATATTCCAAATGGATTGTAATCCTCCAACAATTTGACGTGGTTTTCACTGTGCCAAAGCTAAGAAATCTCTAGTCTTTGCCAAATTACTATCGGATATTCCCAAAGTTGACTGAGAAGAATTAGCTCACAATCCATTTCTTTATGAATCAATCCATCTAGTCAACTCTACTGATCCTTGGTATGGGGACATTCTTGTATACCTCCAAACTCAACAGTTCTGCCCAAATATAACATCAGATGACCGTCGTCACATTCGTCACCAAGTGAAACACTATCTTACGCTCAATGATACTCTATATCATCGTGGTGTCAATAAATTTCTTCGAATTTGTCTCACCCTTACTGAGGAATAACACGTTTTAAATTATGTCCACGTCGGGGTGTGTGGTGGTCATCTTTCAGGCATAGCTACTACCCAGAAAATCTTGTGTGCAGGGTACTATTGACCCTCTTTGTTTAAATATTGCGTTACTACGGTCCATAAGTTCCATAAGTGTCAAATTTTTACTAAGAAAATGTGTGCCCATCTTTCCCCTCTGCATCCGGTCATTTCCGTCGGTCCTTTCTCCAAATGGGGAATAGATTTCATCACACGTAATCCCACTTCTGTTGATGGACACAACTAAATTGTAGTTGCAGTCAACTATTTCACGAAATTGGTTGAAGCTATTTCCACTTTTTGGGCTGATGGAAAAATCGTTGCTCTTTTCCTCTTCAATCAGGTTATCTTCCAATTCAGTGTTGTCATGCAGGTAAATCCTCTCTGCGGACAGAGACGATCCCTCTAGCCCTAGGGTGGGTCTAGAAACAAAGAGACATGCAAGAGTGTTGATTCCTACTTATTGAATGAAAGAGGACATGGTAGATCGACCTACCTGGAGTCCAACACTGTCTCCGTTTTTGTAGTGGTGGTGGCCTCTCGCTCCTGTCTCAGTCAGGGAAAATTTTAAGAACCCCCCTAAATTCACATATATAATAAAGAGGCGAATCCCCATGATACATAGGAAAAATGGAAGGCGATTTTATTAATAATATAATATGTATATATAATTTTTTGGCGAATCTCTCACGAGATTATATTATCTTGTAAAATCATGGTGAATCATTAGTACAAATAGCGAATCACTACTACAAAATGGTGAATCTTTGTCTAATGGAGTTCGGGGTGTTGGTTCCAATGAAGATATGGTAGTTGAACCAGGAGTAGAAGGAAGAGAACCACCGAGACCAAGCATGGTACATGGTGACTTGTGAGGGAAGTAGTTCTCGTGTAGTTTGGAAAACGTGTTCTTCTAGTTCTGCTAAGCGTAGTGTTGTTGCTCATGCTACTACTAGCACTGATATTGAGGTTGGAGAGTAGTTTGAGGAAGCATGGAAGGTAGCAGTGGTGGAGAATTACAAAGAGTGCCCCATGATGGGCTCCATTTTTCCCTTTGGTATCTGTTCCTGCAAGATCTTCTGTCCATTGAACCAACAATTAACCGTTCAACCAACAAGCAACTTGACTGAGTTGATTAGGTATGAGTCAACTTAGACTAATCTTCAAAACTATGCTTTGCACTATCCCATATTTATCACACTAATGCTACACAACATTGTGCATTTGCACCCAACTCTCAATAATTCTTTTCCAAGAAAAATCTATAATAAGAAAAATATTTTACTATATTCTACAAGGTGAAGATGTCGAAATCATGCCACAAAGTGAAAGGAAATAAAATATCTTTCCTCAAACCACCAAGTATATAAAGAAAACAATAATGATTATAATAATAGAACTAGATATATCGATCTATGCATGAAATGAGAACCATAAGCATTCAAGGGACTAATTTCAAACTCAACAAAATCCTCTCAACAAGAAACAAACAAACCACTAAAATTTTCAAAGATATCAAGACTAGACATTAACACAATTTCATGTACTTGAATAAGCCCATTGTTTCTTAGCATTAGACTTCTTAAATTAGTCCTTTATCATTTAATACTAGGACACTATCTATGTGAAAAGAAATAGGTCCCAACTTCATCAAATCCGACTTCATTTCCAATCAAATATCAAAACTAGCTTCGTTTCCAATACCAGTATAAAATCACACATTTTCCAAATATCAATAATTATTTTCCAAGAAAATATAAAACTCGAAACTCAGCAAAATTCCCCAAACACAAGCAACATATATACCATTAAAATTTTCCAAGATGTCAAAGCTAGACATCAAGGTAGTTTCACGTACTTGAATGAGCCCATTGATGCTTTGTGTTAGTATTGTTAAATTAGTTATTTATCATTTAATACTAGTCAAACACTGTCTATGTGAAAAGAAATAGGTCCCAAAATCATCAAATCCAGCTTCATTTCCTGTCACAAATAAGAAACAAACAATGTAAGGATTAAATATGAAACATAAATCTTAAAATAACACGCATGAAAGAAATGTAGCTGCAATGTTACAATGAAAAATACAAAATATAGAACCCATTTTTACCTGAATTTTACATGTAGTAATCTTGCATGATCAACGGAACATGTATACCAAAATAAGAGTCCTAGGGTATTTCAATTTCCCAATTCTCATCTTGGTCATCATTTTCTACATTGTGAACATGATCTTATCCATATGTACTGTCATTATGAGCCTCCAAAACATTATGTTTTGTATCAAGTTCATTAGATAAATTTGTTATATTGTTTTCTCCCCTTCTATTACAATCTGATCGCCAAAGCGCTAGTTCTCTTTCATATGGAAAATTGTCAATGTCATACTTTGTTACATATAATATTAAACATGTATCCACATGTTTATCAAGCTTGTTCCTCCACTTTGACTTCAAAAATGATAGTGCACTAAACATTCTCTCATCCTCCACTAATCCCAAAATCATGGTTTAACACAAATCTACTAATTTAAAATATTCTGATATGTTTTCTTGCAGGTATTAGCTAGCACTTAAAGTATTCCATAATCTTGTTATAGCACCATTTTCATTAGGATTCTACAAAAAAGGATATTGGTTCCACATTGTTTCAGCAAAGCATCCACCTTGTTGATACAATTTTGATGAATCTAAAATACCTTCAATCTGTTCTCCATGTATCGAGGCTTTCTTGCAAAAGTGGTCTACTAAACATTTTAATCTCTTTTGAAAATCGGATTTTAAATTTCTTGGAAATTGAAAATTGTTCCAATATTGAGGGTATACCACACACATGGCCTCCAACAATTCATCTCAAGGAAATCGTTCTCTTATCTCTGATGATAGT
The DNA here is from genome assembly GCA_034641835.2 of Pinus albicaulis. NCBI lineage: Eukaryota > Viridiplantae > Streptophyta > Pinopsida > Pinales > Pinaceae > Pinus > Pinus albicaulis. Next base: position 1,763,208,991 of record CM076578.1, read on the forward strand.
GATCTTGCAATTTCTATCAAATTTTGTCTCACTGAGATCACAATATTATCAAATTGGTCTCTTGACACGGGGCAATATTTGGTGATTCGTCCCGTCTTACTAATATAATGAAAGGGGACCATATACCCATGCACTGTGATACATAGTATCCCTTTTTCATCAAACATCAAAAAAAATTCAGTATTTTCTATATTGATGATCTTAGTCCAACTTGTAAACTCTAGACCAGTAAAAGAGTATGGTATCATATACAAATTATCCAATCCAAGGCATGCTGACTTTCTCACATTTGTGTATTCGGCAATATACATTGTGCGATTCTGAGACATTTTCACGAGGATATTCATTTCATGTAGCATACGAAGAATTCCAGCCAATGTTAATAATGTTTCTATATCAGTTAGTCGAAAAAGAAGATCTTGAGCTTTCTCTACATTGTAGCGATTTTCATACATCAACCCTACCAAAGATTTGAACTCCTAAATAGTCTTTGAGCTGGTCCATTTAATGAGATCCATCTTGTGTCAACATCTTTTAGTAGTTTTTTTCCATCCGTAACACCATCTGCAAATTGTTGAAACTCTAAATATCGTTTGGGACTACGAGAAAATTATGCATGAGTCTCACGTACAAGATCTTCAACTTTTGAAACTGATGGAAACTTGCTTACTATTTTAAATGCAAGATTCTGTTGTGTAACCAGCTCCAAAAATAGAAGAAAAAAGATATAAACGCCTTAGAAATAAGCCACTTCAAGGGGGAAACCTCCAATACATTACATAAATGAACAATTCTTGGATGATACAAATGAACAAAACCTCCTTCTATATATAGGAGTCCATGGGGGCACAATATAATCCTAGTGGGGCCATAATGTAATCCTAGCCGACCTAACAATAATAATGTAAGGGCACAATAATAACAATATGGGTGTTACAGGGGTACAATAATAACAATAAGGGGGGCTACACTAACATAAGAAGGGGCTACACTATTAATATAGGGACTTAACATGCCCCTCTCCTTCAAACAAGTGTTGTCCTCAACGCTTGATTATTTCTTGATGCTTCTGTATAAAATTCTCATCCTCCCATGTGAGATCTTCTACAGGAAAGTTCTTCCACTTGCTGAGATACTCTGAAATTGATCGTACTTGTCGAGTTCTTGTTTCTATGACTGCTTCATAACTTATTTTGATGTCATGTTGATCTTCATGTTGTTTCATTAGATTCTGCACCAAAGTTGGGTTATCCTTTGAGAGTTGGAAAACTTGTTGTTGATGCTCGATGTGATCTTCCACTAATTTATCATCCATATTTTCTATTATTTGATCCTTAAAACCATCCAAATTAGCCTCCATTTTTGCTTTTAAACCATCTATGTCATATTTGGTTGCTCTTCGTAAGATTGAAATTTGTTGCACTTGGTACCATAATTTTGATATCTCATATTGCAATTCTTCCTCCTCATGCGTCATAGTATAGCTTGCTGAGTGCTTAATGGGTATGGAATTATTTTTTGGAGGCATAATAGAACCCATTACTGACCAAAATTCTTCAATATTCCCTTGGAATCAATTCAACTTGATTCTTCAAACAAGACTTATGCAATTCGGAAAAAACAATACACACTTTTTTCTTTCTTTTGAGGAGCTCAATATTGAAATTGGATTATCTCTGTGATTGTAGCACTTCAATATCTAAATTATAGTACCAACTTAGCCCTCTGAATTATCTTTCGAATGCCACATGTTTGACGTGATTTGGATTCTCCAAGACAAAGTTGTGTCCAATCTCCCACAATGACCTAATTATGGATTGGTTCAGTAGAGCGAACTTGTACGACTTGCCACGTGTCACTGTTTCGTCCTTTGTATCTGAAATTGATAGCCAAGACACTAAAGTCTGTGTTCTTGCGAACAATTTTTACGGCACTCCAATCCGATGCCCAGAGAGAGAGTTATTGAACTTTTCCCACGATCACCTCTTTGAGATGAAATTCAGGAGCCTGAAAAAGCACTACCTTCCACAGATCATATCTCCAAAAATATTGCAAACCAAGCTCTGAAATTTTTTGAGGAATTTCCTCAGGATTTCAGCTTCGCACCATATGAATTTCAGATTCTGAACCTTCATAGACAATTTTTTATAGCGCAAATTCCACGATGACCTGTTTAGGAGCCTGAAAAAAGACCTAACTTCCACAGATCATATCTCCGAAAATATTGCGAACCAAGCTCTAAAATTTTTAGACAAACTTTCTCAGGATTTCGGCTTCGCACCCTAAAAATTTCAGCTTCTAAAACATCGTAGAAACAAAGTTATAGCGAAAATTCCACGATGACCTGTTTGGAGCAGCGAAACCCTAGAATCCAAAGCTCTGATACCAAATGTTGTGTAACCAGCTCCAAAAATAGAAGAAAAAAGATATAAACGCCTTAGAAATAAACCACTTCGAGGGGGAAACCTCCAATACATTACATAAATGAACAATTCTTGGATGATACAAATGAACAAAACCTCCTTCTATATATAGGAGTCCATGGGGGCACTAGGACGACCTTTACTTAAGATGTGAAATACAGTGCTCAATTGTATCGTCTTGGATAAAAAACTTCTTTCCATCGTCTTTTCAAATTGTGATATGATGGTTCCTCCACTTGCCTCAAGTTTCTTCTTATTTATTAAATATTTTTTGTATTCTTCCACACATTGGCTATGTCGGCATTCCTCCAAAGATTTCCATCTGACAATAGATTTCTCTTTACCATCTACAATTTTCTTTTCATAAACCTTTCCTGCATGCTTTTGTACTGTATCTAGCTTCATCTGAAATTTCACTACCTTGCAACTTTTCCAACTACACACAAGACATTTAACTTCTCGTAAATCCTCATTTGTAGAAGGTATTTCTTCAATAAATGGAAAACTTGAGAGCCAATCATCTTGGAATTTTCTCCCTATGGTCCACCGGCCTTTTTTCCTTTTCCGTGAATGGTTTGTGTCACCTTCCAAGGAAATATCTTTAACATTTTCATCATTAATTTCTGTTGAAACTGCATTTATCTCACCCTGATCACTTGCGGAACCTATTATTTCATCCATCATATGGATATCAGATACATTTTCACAAGAGTTAACATCTCTCTCAGTAATAGATTGTTCAAAGGAGCTTGAAGCATGAAGAGAATGTGTATTCTTGGATTGAGACTTTTTAAAGTATGATAATACATCAATTTGCCTTGATAGTTTCTTCCCAGGATTAGATTTTGACATCTCACTGAATATTCCAGAAGTAAAATTTCAAATCGATCTAGAAACCCGCATCAATAGTTTCCAAGAGTTGAGAATTACTAGATTTGTAAGTAGCTTTCAAAGTAAAATAAGTGTAATGTTCACAAAAACCATTATGCAATTTTTCATTAAAATGTTGTGCCAAGGCCCAAGCCCAAAAGCAAAAATAAATCATTATACACAAAACAATAACATCATGAGTCATCATCTATAAAACAAAGAACATCATTCAAATATAAAATATAAAAAAAAAATTCCACTAAATTAAATCATATCTCCAAATCACCTAATGAACACTTGAAAGCTTTAAACAAAACAACAAAATATTACAATAACTTTAATCATCCTTTCCAAAACACCTCTCCCTTAAGTTGTAAAGAATTGGTTATAAGAAGTTGAAACAAATCCTCTATCATTTTCCATGATAAAAGTGAGGAAGGAAACTAGTCAGTTACTAGTGATTCTTTTACTTATCAATGGAAAGAAATCCCTTAAGACATTGTCCTCCCGTTGACCATAATTTCCTTTCCATAGTGAAGCACGTCTAGTATGTCCATGAAATAACCTAAAAAGACTCAAATGCTTTCCATGATTTGTAAACACACGGGTGCCATGTAAAGTTTCAGGCCCAAAAAAGCACGTTTGGGATCCTATAAAGCAAAATTAATTATTGTATCAAACATTTAAAACTACTAATTAGCACTTAGTGTTTGTTATTTAACCAAGTTCCATTGAAATAATAGTCATGGGATGTTACCAAAGAGTTAACCAATAGATAAATGCACACCACAAATCATACATTCACTGGAACTTCCCCTCCCATGAATGACCATCTAAGGGAAAGGGGCAAAAAAGAAGAAAAGAAGTCAACGAATCACCACAGTCAGCCAATGATTCTTAGTGTCAAATCATTGGAAACTACAAATCAAGTGCAAATTTAACCCATGCATCCATGGGTTGAAAAAAAGAGTTTATAGCAGCCACAAGCTAATCATTCTACGAGTCTACCCAGATCTGACACAAACTCCTAAAACTTGTTGATTAGAAATTCCCCAAGAAATTTCACTTGGTTCATGAGAGAATGAAAGACAAGTGCAAATAAACTTCCATGAAAGAAGAGTGCAAATATCCTTCCATGAATGGATATCACTCTCCAAAATCATTTTGGGCATATTCCAATATGTAGGAGCCAGGGAAACATGGTGCATAACAGCAGTCTATTGTGTCTAAATTTAAACCGCATCAAGGGAACATTTGCACTCTTCACACATTGAACATTGAAGACAATTAATTAATGCCTGACATGACCATAGCAACAAAAGCATCAAGCAGAGACTATAACAAGATTATGTGAAAGTGAGAAAGAACACCCATCATGAAGCATCAAGTAATATCATCCACAACATCAACATCACTGTTGGGCAGATTTTGATCGCCTTCGCCTACTAGAAGTAACTTCTAGTGGTAAAGGTGGTTTTAAAGCTAATCTACGCGAACGACGGGGGGTAGGATTATGTTCTTCCATAATTGCTGATTAATTTTAACCAAAAATAAATAAACAAAAAGAGGGTAATGCTAGGAAAAAGGGTTTACTAGTAAAATGTGAACTGCAGAATACCTCCTGGCAAGCCAAGAAGTACGGGCAGGAAATCTCCCCGAATGCTGTGTTCGGTGTATCACAATTTAAAGGCGGCCGACTCGGTTCACTATGGATGGATAGCACCTAAAAGTTGTCCTCCCAAATATACCCGAAGGTACGTGGAGGCCCAAGTCCGTAATAGCGATGTCTAATGCGAAACCGCACAGTGAGAGCACCACCTATATACTTATCGTACTGTAACGCCGCCCCAAGGGACGTGCTACGATATACTTACGTACGTGGGGTGAGATATCACACTCGGAATGTATCGCAGACAAGTTAACGACAGCTGTTATGTTTTACGACGCCGGAACACGTCTCTAGCCTAGACCTTCTAAATGTTATTGTTATGGTTCCAATGCATTTTTAGGTAAATTGAGATTAATTTTATGTTGATCTTGCTTAACAATTTGCCTTTCAATGGTACCGCGATGATGTATGTTGAAATTCCTAAATGCAAACTAAGAATGATAAGCAAACTTTTCACTTTTAGTTTTTCAATGAAAGACCTAGCTACAAAGGGAAGAGAGCAAATAATTTTGTGAGCAAGCAAATCAATGAACAAAAGAAAACATTGAGCACAAAACTAAATGTAGATTTCCTAATGTTCCTTTTTTGCAAAAAAAACACAATCCTACATGCAAATGCAAGTTTTTCTTTTCAGTTCCTTTAATGTTATGAATGCAAAAAAGAAACTAAGTGCATCAAACAAATGCTTTTTACTTTTTGAGAAATGAAGAATATGAACGACAATTGTATAACTGCCATCATTGCCACGTATACATGCCATTTACAAAATGTCAAGGAACTAGATTAAGAAGAGATATCTCAAAGATCGAATTAAAAAGGAAAATAAAACAATCATCATGATACAAGAAACAAAAATATCAGATGTCTTAAATATCAGATTTTCTCTAACTGACAACAATTTGCTTTCTGTCTCCTCAATATTAGTTCTTATTTTTCTGTTATCCATTCTCATTTATTTAAAATTCTCATAAAATTTACATAAAAGGTCCTACAATTCCCTAATTTATTCTTCATTTTGAGGTTTTATTTGAATTCATCACATTTACTTTTCATTTATAAGGTCTACTTCCTTTTCTTCGTAATTGAATATTTCTCTGAGGAACATGTCCAAAGAAATTATAGCTTATTTTTTCCAATGAATTTCCATAATCAGAATCAAGCTTAAAAAAACATCTATGAACCAAGTTCACTTATAAGAATTAACTACATTCTTTTTTTTTAATAAGAAAAAGGAGGCTTGTATCAAGATAAGACAATCTCTCCATGCAAGGAACAATTTCCAAAGTATAATATTAAATGAATTCCTCAATGTAAGCTATTAACTTCTCTATGGTAGTATTAAACTGGTGTTTCAAGTCAGGATGAAATCATGAGGGGGCTTTCATTGATATTTACTTTTCTTAAAGATATTTTCTAAAGGAATCTACCTCCAAATGTAAGGAATCTCTGTCATTTGCATTTTGAGCGGCTTGAAAATCCATTTCATGTGGCCCAAACATATCCTACCACCTGGAATCCATAATGTTTTACCTACCACTCAACATTTAGATCCCAATTTTTGCTCTATGCCTTAATGCCCTCTCTAGAGAATGACCAATACAGTAATTTTTTGCACAACTCATCAACCCAACCTTCATTGTTTTCCTTGAGTTCTCTTACCTCTATCAAAACTTTTATAAGACTTTTGTTGCCTCATCAAGACATCCTGCATGCTCTGAAACAGATTGACTGTTCTTTCTACCATTTTCCACAAACAAATTACTTTAAATCTTCTCATCATCATGAACTTGAGGATTTGAATTATTGTTCCCATTGTTATTCTGCTCCACAATTGATACATATACACAACATCTTGCATGATGTCCTTTCCGATGGTTTCCTGCCACATGATGCCACTCTGCATGTTTCAGTAGACCACCAAATTTGCCCCCTTTGAATTCAACCTGAGTGGTCTCTTCATTTTCTGTCCGTGTCTAAAAAGAATCAAACCCTCAAGCTCTTTCCCCAAATTACCCTGGATCTGTTTATTAATAAACAAAGATGTTGAAAAAGTGGCATCCATTATGTGCTTTATAATTAAACTCCACATGTAGGGATAGAAGGCCCTTGCAATAGCTTGCACTGGCTGTAACTGTACAGGAGATAAGTGACATCCCATTTAAATATTAGTGGTGTATGAAATTGTGGCACTGGAATGAATATCAAATGTTGTATTTACTTATGCAAATTTCAGAATTGAAAAATAGCATCCATCTGCGGCTTTGGTCACTTGTGTTATAATTTGTAGCTTCCAAGTTTGAAGGCATCTAAAAAAGACCTAAGTAGACTCCCGCTTTCTAGAAGTTCTCTGTAACTAGAGACTATAGCTTGGCTATGGGTATGGGGTTTCTATACACAACAATGCCAATTCCCTCAATTGCAGCAAATACAATACCAGCTACTAAAACATCCCAATCACCTGTTTTCCCAATGATTGTAGCTAATGCATTTGCTGTATAAAGTTGGTGATGGAGTTCGAAACTTTGAACCGCAACTTCACAAAGTTAACTTTCTTCCTTTAAGTGCATTGTGGAAGGTCATTTGTGAAGCTGTGATGTATACTTTAACAATTTTCTTCCTACCACAATACAAATTGGTAGCTATAGCCTATGATAGATAAGAATCAAGATTACTCATTGATGGAGTTTGAAACTTTGAAACTTGAAGGATGAAACACAGTAAAAAAGTACACCCCAGAAATTCAGTCACAGCCCAAATACTCAGCCTAGGTTGGGGATCATGGCCCAGAAAAACACCCTACAAATAAAGCCAAAATGCAGCCCACAAATGCAACCTAGAAAAATAGAGAACTGTGGCCCAAAAGCACAATGAGTCTTCTCTCTAGATGAATTTCAGATAATAGTTTTTAGAATCACATGTATTGGATGAATCTCAACCTTAGTAATGCACAATGGATTAGAGAAAACAATCTGTCCTTGGGATTTTTGATTTAGTGGGTATTTATAGGGTTTCATCCAATTTTAGGGTTTTTTTAAAATTTAGAACTTTTTTTTGCGTCAGCTGTACAATCAGGACTGTATGTGTACTGTATGGAAAATATTGTGTATCCATACTACAGTCATACTTCCTTACAGGAAAGGCAGTACGACCAAATCTTGCTACTATTATCAGATGACCACGAACAAGGACATAAAATAGACAAGTTTAGTGCAATATTATTTTGAAAATAAGCATGTCTTCATTTTGGTGCTCTTGAGGGAAAAACTAAACTTGTTATACCACTCTAAATTATGTTATAAAGATATCTTTGGGTGCTAGCAATTATGGTAATTAAAAACAATTTACATCTGGATTATTGTCGTTTTGCTTCAATAATGGCATGAGCCAAGCCATCTATTATATCAATACCTTCCTTTCACTATAGTCCTATGAGATCTAAGGTGGTTGTTGACTTGGTGATTTTTCTCGCATATAAAGAAATAATTTTAGCTGGACAAATGCTCTGGGAGCAAAGATAAGGATAAATATTCATGAGGAGCATTTCACCAAAGAGCATTTTCATTTCCACTGTTAATGAATCAATAAGTTTATTTTGCCACCCATCTTCTTTGGCTACTGCACCTATGATTGCCCTGTGAAATCTTTATCGCCATCTCCTAATGCCATTCAAAATGCTTGATTTTATATGAATTTTGTTTAATTAAACTTAACCTATAAAAATTTTTAGTCCAACAAAGCCATGTTGTCAATGTGGGTGTCAACTCGAACCTTGAAGTAGGACAACCAAAAATCAAAATCTCATGTCATTAGAAACTTTTGCTGTAGACTTAGAAGGTCAACATGCATATCTTGTGGCTAGCATTCAGGTTTGATGATAATATGACGAATGAATTGGGATTGGGTTTGGTACTCATATTATGTGAAGGAACGAATTTGCATACATATTAAAATGAAATGGTAAAATGGCTATAGACAATCAACCCTCGAATGGCGACGGGAGAGTCATCATAACAGAGTAATGTGACATCTTATGAAAAATGAAATTGCAGAAACAAGAACATGACACAGAGCATGTTTGCTTCCTGATACTGAGCCAATGCCCATGATAATTTTATATTATGTCAAATGCATCGTGGTGTTCCCAAAAAAAAAATTCAGACTGTAAACTCTTCGATATTCTTCAATTTTCCCATTGCACATTCGGGTTGACAAGCCATAAGGTTTGTTGCAGAATGGTATGATTATGAAGCTTGAAAATAAGCATATAAGATATCAAAGATCGGATGTGAGCCAAAGTAAGATACAGGGTGAGTAAAATGAAGGAAAACGAAGTGGTAGGATTGACAGAGGCTGGCAGTGGTCCTATATATTCCATGCATGAAAAGATGTAAGCAGTGCCTCTCTATGAAGGCCATGCAAATCCTCCGGCTCAGTAATACACAAGGGTGCCCAGCATTAAAAGGGCAGGTAGACAAGTCGGTACTAATAAATAAGGTAAAGGTACCATAAAAAAAGGCATTTAGGTTATAGTGGGATTAGCAAGGCAAGAGCACTCAGCAAAAAAGAGCATGTAAGTGGGAGAGAAAAACATGTAACAAAGTGGGAGAGCCACCAGCCATTTGCAGGGAGGTCTAGGCTAGACTATCCAATTTTTCAACTTCTTTGTCTGTCTGAAGTTAATTAATTTGGACAAATAATTTCACAGTTGTGCTTGATAGAAAGTTTATATGCATAATTTTTTACCACTGTGCAACCACAAACCTGCGATATTAAGAGCTACTGGATGCCGAGAATAATACTGCACTTGATTGTAGCTAACAACACTCATGAGACATGCAAATAGAAAATGAAGTCCCCATGGATGGAAATTTACCCACCACAGATCTCTTAATAACTTCATTCTTGAAAGGGTTAAGGCAAACCAATGAAGACTAAGAATTGTTTTCAAAATATTTATGGCCAGAAAAATCTAATATATAAACTTATGAACAGATCACAGTACAAAAACTTGATCGGGAGACCCTGTTTTTCATTCTGTTCTAGTTTTCTTTCCTATCTTGACACTATTATTTACATTGCTAAACATTTTATATACATAGCAGGGTAGTCGCATCTTTTATCCCATGAAACCCTCTAGTCCCATTTCTCGTTCTAATTTACCATTTCTGGTAACACAATGTACAGATAAATTGATAGGCCGGTGAATAAAAACACCAAATTAATGACAACTTACCATATAAACGTTCAAAATAATGCACAAATCCTGCGCTAAGCATCTTAGTAACAAAATCATTAACTGTTTGCAGTTTGCACAGTAATGAAAATGTTGATTATCAGATCAGACGCTATCAATACCAAAAATACTTCAAAAGCAGATATGAAGAACAAGTCAATAGCCTTTCTGTAGCCTTTCTGATGATGGCGACGTCTTGAAGATCAAGAGTGACATGAGCAAGGGCCTTTGGATGATGATTTACTCCCGGAGGACCTCTGAGCATTTTGCTATATTTTATCCACAGGAACGTAGCCATAAATTGGACAAGATCCAAAAATGTACACCATACCACAAACATCACACCCCATATTGCCTTCAGAATGCCTGTTACATTCCATATGGGCAGGTTGCTTCGGTTGTAGCGGTTAGTACGTGGTATAGTGGGCATGGATTCGGGCTGACAATTTTTTCTGGTACAATCCAAGAATAGGGACATGACAGATATGCAATCTCCTATGCAGTGATGTATTTTAAGAATGACACTGGCCTCGGCTTCTGCTGATTTGTAATTCAAAAGGCAAGGATGGGTCCAGAGGGGGGACTGCAGTGGCCAACGAGGCTGTATACTTTTCAACAAAATCAAAACCCTGGGTATAGGAGACACTGAGCTCTGTCACTATAGCATGATTATCTATATCGAAATTTTTCTGGAGCCATTGTTGATGCCCTTTTTTTGTCTCTCTTCTGCATGAAATATATCATTTCCAAATCAAACTATTCATCAAATTTATTCAAAAATTACATCCAAATAATCTGTAACATTTTTAGTTTTCTAAAATTTGACGAAGAGGAAAGAGCCAAAGATAGAGCACACAGAGATGATAACAAAGCTCCAGTCCATCAAGGATATTGCAGCAGAATAGGGTCAAGAGATTGTTTGGCTTTGGAAGAACAGCGATAGACCTATCCCAGATGGCAGAACAGGCCTTGGAAGCATGGGTTATATTCAACAAACTTTTCCTCAATGGCAAGGATTGTCACATTTTAGTCTCTAATATTGTATCTTTGATTGTCCTCCACTACTGCTTTCTAGAACAAGTTCCGAATCAGCAGAAAGGAAGAATATCTTTTGGTTATCAAGAGAAAGATTTTAACATCTCATAGTACATGCAGGGCTGATAGAATGGGAACATGAACAACTCAATAAATATGGTCAGCAAATCTTAGAAATCTATCAATAACATCCCTGACTTTATACTACCAATACACCTAACTCAATGCTCAAGCCTGGCAACCTGCTCCTGCAAGAGACCATTGCAAGGATCACTCTCAACTTCAAGACATGTTCTCACTTATATTAGTTCATGTTCTAGTCTGAGCTCCATGTTTGTTTTCACTTCCACAATTACTTTTCTGCGAATGATTGCACTGAACATGTCAAGGCTGCAAAGGAGGCCTGCCGAAAGGTTGGTCCAAACAAGATTTGGTCTACAAAAAGATACATGCTTGGCGATGACTATTCTAAAGGAGATCTATTTAATTTTCTTTGCAAGAGGGACAGGAAATCCCCTGTGCTCGATGGTTTTGCCTTTTGAATTTTCCAAAATGATGCGGGATGTTATTTGGGATGACCTACTAATGATTGTAGGGAGGTCTTCCTTTCTGGCTGGATGGGTGACTTTTTAGACTCAAGCCTTGATCGAGAGATTTCAACTTGTATAATAAGCCAACAAAAGTGACAAGTTCAGCATAGATAGAGGGAAGTTTGTATTGGATGAATCTCAACCTTAGTAATGCACAATGGATTAGAGAAAACAATATGTCCTTGGGATTTTTGATTTAGTGGGTATTTATAGGGTTTCATCCAATTTTAGGGTTTTTTTAAAATTTAGAACTTTTTTTTGCGTCAGCTGTACAATCAGGACTGTATGTGTACTGTATGGAAAATATTGTGTCTCCATACTACAGTCATACTTCCTTACAGGAAAGGCAGTACGACCAAATCTTGCTACTATTATCAGATGACCACGAACAAGGACATAAAATAGACAAGTTTAGTGCAATATTATTTTGAAAATAAGCATGTCTTCATTTTGGTGCTATTGAGGGCAAAACTAAACTTGTTATACCACTCTAAATTATGTTATAAAGATATCTTTGGGTGCTAGCAATTATGGTAAGTAAAAACAATTTACATCTGGATTATTGTCGTTTTGCTTCAATAATGGCATGAGCCAAGCCATCTATTATATCAATACCTTCCTTTCACTATAGTCCTATGAGATCTAAGGTGGTTGTTGACTTGGTGATTTTTCTCGCATATAAAGAAATAATTTTAGCTGGACAAATGCTCTGGGAGCAAAGATAAGGATAAAGATTCATGAGGAGCATTTCACCAAAGAGCATTTTCATTTCCACTGTTAATGAATCAATAAGTTTATTTTTCCACCCATCTTCTTTGGCTACTGCACCTATGATTTCCTTGTGAAATATTTATCGCCATCTCCTAATGCCATTCAAAATGCTTGATTTTATATGAATTTTGTTTAATTAAACTTAACCTATAAAATTTTTTAGTCCAACAAAGCCATGTTGTCAATGTGGGTGTCAACTCGAACCTTGAAGTAGGACAACCAAAAATCAAAATCTCATGTCATTAGAAACTTTTGCTGTAGACTGAGAAGGTCAACATGCATATCTTGTGGCTAGCATTCAGGTTTGATGATAATATGACGAGTGAATTGGGATTGGGTTTGGTACTCATATTATGTGAAGGAACGAATTTGCATACATATTAAAATGAAATGGTAAAATGGCTATAGACAATCAACCCTCGAATGGCGATGGGAGAGTCATCATAACAGAGTAATGTGACATCTTATGAAAAATGAAATTGCAGAAACAAGAACATGACACAGAGCATGTTTGCTTCCTGATACTGAGCCAGTACCCATGATAATTTTATATTATGTCAAATGCATCGTGGTGTTCCCAAAAAAAAAATTCAGACTGTAAACTCTTTGATATTCTTCAATTTTCCCATTGCACATTCGGGTTGACAAGCCATAAGGTTTGTTGCAGAATGGTATGATTATGAAGCTTGAAAATAAGCATATAAGATATCAAAGATTGGATGTGAGCCAAAGTAAGATACAGGGTGAGTAAAATGAAGTAAAACGAAGTGGTAGGATTGACAGAGGCTGGCAGTGGTCCTATATATTCCATGCATGAAAAGATGTAAGCAGTGCCTCTCTATGAAGGCCATGCAAATCCTCTGGCTCAGTAATACACAAGGGTGCCCAGCATTAAAAGGGCAGGTAGACAAGTCGGGTACTAATAAATAAGGTAAAGGTACCACAAAAAGGGCATTTAGGTTATAGTGGGATTAGCAAGGCAAGCACTTGAAGAAAGAGCATGTAAGTGGAGAGCAAAACATGTAACAAAGTGGGAGAGCCACCACCATTTGGCAGGCAAAATGTCTAGGTTGGGACTATCCAATTTTTCAACTTCTTTGTCTCGTCTGAAGTTGACTAATTTGGACAAAATAATTTCACAAGCCATGCTTGGATAAGGAAAGTTTATATGCATAATTTTTTACCACCGTGCAACCACAAACCCGGCTATATTAAGAGCTACCGGATGCCGATAATAATACCGCACTTGATTGTAGCTAACAACACTATGAGACATGCAAATAGAAAAATGAAGTCCCCATGATGGAAATTTACCCACCACATCTCTTAATAACTTCATTCTTGGAAAGGCAAACCAATGAAGACTAAGAATTGTTTTCAAAATATTTATGGCCAGAAAAATCTAATATATAAACTTATGAACAGATCACAGTACAAAAACTTGATCGGGAGACCCTGTTTTTCATTCTGTTCTAGTTTTCTTTCCTGTCTTGACACTATTATTTACATTGCTAAACATTTTATATACATAGCAGGGTAGTCGCATCTTTTATCCCATGAAACCCTCTAGTCCCATTTCTCGTTCTAATTTACCATTTCTGGTAACACAATGTACAGATAAATTGATAGGCCGATGAATAAAAACACCAAATTAATGACAACTTACCATATAAACGTTCAAAATAATGCACAAATCCTGCGCTAAGCATCCTAGTAACAAAATCATTAACTGTTTGCAGTTTGCACAGTAATGAAAATGTTGATTATCAGATCAGAAGCTATCAATACCAGGTTTCAGAAACTCCTCCAGAGAATCGTATTCAATGTACAAATAGCATACCCTTGAACAGACTAGCAAAAGCGGCGTGCCCTTGAGATCCGGCGTGAGCTTGAGAGGTTGAGCGAGATCCGGCGTGCGCTTGAGAGGTTGAGCGAACTTGTAGATCCGGCGTGCGCTTGAGGTCGAGCGCGGCTCTGTGACACTGTTATCTCCTAAAAGAACACCAATACCATATTTTTCGAACTGCATATCTCTGCTATATACCAACTGGAAGGGCCCTAACAACGAACGGACCAGAGAGGGTCGCCCTGGCTTAGCCAGCAAGAAGATCGGTGTCCAGCGGCCAGCCACCTCTCCTAACCATTGAAAAAATTGGGGCGAATCACTGTAACTCCCCATTTGAACCCTGTAAATCCAGGCGAATGCCATGGAAATTTGCTCCATAAGAAAAAAAATCGGGCGAATTCCATTTTTCCAGGGTTATGCGCCCCTCTTTTTGTGGGCTAATACTTAATTATTAATTATTTTTAAAATATTTATTGGGCTAACTTTTTAAACTATAGAAAATGGGTTTTATGTAAAAAATTAGCCCCATTAAAATTGAAAATCCCTTAAAATTCGCCTTTGGGCTAAAATTCGCCCCTAAAATTATCCCTGACCCCAAGTGTACCCCAAATACCGTATTAAGTTCAACCTTATCTGGGTCAATATTTCCAAGGTCAACCTTATTTGGGTTAACCTTTCTGTTATGAAGCCAAATCACAAAATAAAATAAAATATACATCAATGACTTAGAAATAAGCCTCTTCGAGGGGGAAACCTCCTTTACATTACATAAATGAAAAATTATTGGATTATTCAAATGAGAAAGCTTGCTTTCTATGTATAAGTGTCCAAGGGGTCACAATATAATTCTAGCCGACATGACAGTAATAATGTAAGGGCACAACAATAACAATAATGGCCCTCTATGGGGCACAATAATATCAATATATGTACTACATGGGCATAACAATAACAATAATGGGGCTACACTAAGAATAACAATAAGGGGATATAGTAGTATTATAGGGACCTAGCATGTCCCTCTCCTTAAAAAAAGTGTTGTCCTCAATGCTTGAGTAGTTTTGGATGCTTCTGTATAAAATTCTCATCCTCCCATGTCGAATCTTTAGCATGTAAATTCTGCCACTTGAAGAGATACTCTGAAATGGACCGATTTCGTAGGTGTCGATTTCTTATTTCTATGACTGATTCAGGTTCCAATATGATTTTTCCTTCCTCATCAATCTCAATAAATATTGTTTGAACTAGGATCTTGTCACCTATAACCTTATTTAAGCATGAAACATGGAAAAATTGGTGCACTTTGGAAGATGTAGGAAGCTCCAATTTGTATGCCATAGTACCAATCTTGTGCAACACCTTGTAGGGGTCATAATACTTTGGTGATAATTCATTATCCTTCTTATCTTTCTTGAGGGAAATTCATTTGTATAGTTTTAGCCATAAGAATATCCACTCACCTACGTAAAAAATTATTTCCTTGCATGTTGATCTACTTCATGTTTAATGTGACTCTATGCCAAGGTGATCTTACCTTTAATAGTTGGAGAACTTGTTGTTGATTCTAAATGTGATATTTCATTCTTGAAACTTAGAATTTTCTCTTAAAGATGATGTTATCGATGGTGGATGATATCCATAAAGTGCAATAACTGGGGTCATTTTTGTTGAAGTATCAAAGGAAGTGTTATACCATCATTTAGCCAGAGGTAACCACTTAACCCATTGTTTCTATTTATCATATACAAAGAAATAAATATATCGTTCCAAACATGTGTTCGCTGTCTCAAATTTTACATAATATTGAGGATGATATGATGAACTATGAGAAAATTGAGTACCCAAGAAAGAAAATAATTCCATCCAAAATTTTCCTATAAAAATGGGATCTCTGTCATTTACAATAATGTTTATGTTTCCATGTAGATTTTGAATTGTTTCCATAATTCTATAGAAACTGTATTGGCTTTAAATGGATGAGATAATGCATGAAAGTGCATACTTGGTATGTCTATCAACTACCACCATGATGACAGTCTTTCCTTCGGACTTGGGTAAACCTGTGATAAAATCCATTGAAACTCATCATAACTCTCTCTCTAAGCGTCGGATTGGAATTCTATAAAAAGTGGCCACAAGTACATAGACTATAGTTTCCTTTTTATCAATTTCAAAGCCGAAGGAGGAAATAGTGACATGTGGCATGTCGTACAAGTTCACTTTACTAAACTAGTCCATAATCAAGTCATTTTGGGAGATTGGGCATAAATTGCCTTGAAGAATCCAAATCAGGTCAGAACTGTGGAATTTGAAATAATATTCAGAGTGCTACTACGGGGCCGAATTTAAAATATTGAAGATCTGAAATCACAAAGATAATTCAATTTCAATATTGAGCTCCTCAAAAGCAAGAAAAAGATGTGTATTTTTTTCTGAATTGCATAAGCCTTATTTGAAGAATCAATTTGACTTGATTCCAAGGGAATATTGTAGAATAGATATCAGTATTGGGTTCTAAAATGCCCCCTAAAAATAATTCAACACCCATTAAGCCTTCAGAAGGCTCTACTATGGCTCATGAAGTTGAAGAATTGCAACATGACATATCAAAATTATAAGAGCAAGTGCACCAAATTTCACTCTCGCAAAGAGAAACAGAAAATGAAATGGATGTTTTAAAGAAAAGCATGGAAGCTATGATGGATGGTTTGAAGAATGGTACGGAAGAAAAAATGGAAGGTTTGAAGGAAGACATGGAAGGTTTGAAGGATGGTTTGTCAAAGTTGATACAAGAAATTATTCCTAATGGCGAAAAGATAGTAGAGGAAACTCATGATGAGAACAAAATAAATGTTAATCGTGGTTTCATAAACTCTAATGGTGGATTGAAGAACCACCATATTCAAAATATTGATATGAGGAAGTTTGATGGCAAGATCCTGTAACATGGATACTACATATGGATTAATATTTTGATCTCAATAATGTGCAAAACACACAAAAGGTATGCATTACAACTTTACGTTTAGAATAAAATACATTTGTATGGTATCGATGGCTTTGCTCCCGTAAAAAATTGTCACATGGTCAATTTTAACGGAGGAAATTGTAACACATTATGAGGATAAAAAGAGCAACACGTTCTTTAGCCAATTGATAAATCTCAAACAAAAGGGTTCAGTGGTGGAGCACATTGAGGACTTCCAAAAATTGAATATAAGGGTAATTGATATTCCAAAGGAACACAGGATTGATGTCTTCATAGGGAATTTAAAGGATAACATCCAACATGAAGTTCTTGTCTGGGAACCTGATTCATTGGAGAAGGAATTCAGGTTGGAAAGAAAAATTGAATCTAAAATTATGGCGACAATGAGGCTTACCACTCACATCTATAAAGATGCAAGTGTTTCTACTACGATATTTCCACAACCTACAAGGTTGACACCACAACAATTGGAAGAAAAAAGAGAAAAAGGGCTTTGCTACAATTGTGATATCAAATACAGTAAATGTCATAAGTGTGCCAAGAATAAATTATTTTACATATGTTGTGAAGAGGAGGAAGAAAATGAACAAGAAACTTGAGAAGAAGAGGATATACACTAGGAACCAACCCTAAAATAAGAAGAAATGAGTCTGACCATATCGTGTAATGCATTGGCAGGAATTACCACTCCTCAAACTCTCAAGATAGAAGGACATATCAAGAAGAAAAAGGTAATAGTGTTGATTGATTCAGGTACTACCCATAGTTTTATTTGTTGTAAGGTAGCTAATGAATTGAATTGTTTCCTATACCCAACACTAGAATTTCAGGTCATGGTTGCAAATGGAGGAAACATAAATTTCTCTAGAAAATGTCATAATATCAAGCTAGCCATGGGGGGATATGTATTTAATAGTACAATCCTTTCCATCCTAATGGGAGGTGTTGATGTTGTACTAGGAGTACAATGGCTACAATATTTGGGGATGGTAGCTTTTAATTTTCCAGAAATTTTCTTGAATTTGTTTTCGGAAGGAAAGGAAATCGAATTGCGGGGTATCACAGGGAAGCTAGGAAAGATAATAAGCTCTAATTTCATGAGAAATATTCTGAAGAAATAACAACGAGGCGTAATTGCACAATTATGCTCACTAGAAGTTCCAACATCAATATCATCTATTCTCCAGATCTCCAAAAGGTCTGAGATAATCTTTCCAAGGTGTTTGAAACTTGTAAAGGACTCCTAGCTATTCGTGATCATGACCATGCTATTCATTTGATTACAAGAAGTGTTCCTCCAAACATCAGGCCTTACAGAAATACTTACGTCCAAAAGAGCGAGATTGAACATGTGATTCCAGAAATGTTAGAGGCTGGTATAATTGAACCTAGTCAAAGTTCTTTCTCTGCTCCAGTAGTATTGGGGCACAAGAAGAATGGATCATGGTGCATGTGTTCGGATTATAGGGAGCTCAATAAGTTCACTATTAAAGATAAATTTCTCATTCTTGTGATTGATAAATTATTGGATGAATTAGATGGAGCAATTTATTTTACCAAGTTGGATCTTTGTTCTGTATATGGCCAAATTATAATGAAGATTAAAGATATTTCGAAAACAACATTTCAAACTCATGAGGGTCATTATGAATTTTTGGTCATCACTTTTGGCCTTACTAATGAACCTTCTACATTTCAAGTGTTGATGAATTCTATTTTCAAACCCTTCCTTAGAAAATTTTTGCTAGTATTTTTTGATTATATACTAATCTACAACAGTTCTTAGAAGGATCATGTTCAACATGTTGACAGGGTGCTCAAACTATTAGAGGAGAAACAATTATATGCTAAATCATCCAAATGTTTCTTTGGGGTACAAGAGGTGGTATATTTGAGTCATATTGTATCTCACGAGGGTGTTAAGGTAGACCCTAACAAAATTAAAGCCATTAAGGAATGCAAATTTTCCATAACCATAAAGCAATTGCACGGATTTCTCGGGTTAACAGGGTATTATCGCAAGTTTGTTAAGAATTATGGAAGAATAGTAGCACGTCTAACAACATTATTGAAGAAAGATGCATTTTCATGGACTTCTGAAGCAACTAAGGCCTTTGAACATCATAAAGAGGAAATGTGCCTAGCACCAGTCTTAGCTACACCAAACTTCACAAAAACCTTTATTGTGGAATTTTATGCCCCAGGAAATGGAATTGGTGTTGTTTTAATGTAAGAAGGAAGACCCATTTCTTTTGAAAGTCGTCCAATTAAAGAAAGATATTTACAAAAGGCTATTTATGAGAAGGAAATGTTGGCAATAGTACATGCACTAAAGAAATGGTGACCTTACCTAATGGGAAGACACTTCAAGGTAAAAACTGATCATGATAGTCTTAAACAATTTTTGGAACAAAGAATATCTTCAGAAGAGCAGCAAAAATGGGTCACAAAGATGTTGGGTTATGACTCTGAAATCATCTACAAAAAAATGAAGCTAAATGTTGTTGCAGATGCACTCTCAAGAAAGGATGAAGAGGTGGAAGCATTGCGTTGTGCCATTTCTATTATCCAACAAGATTGGATAACTGAAGCAAGGGATGAATGGAAGAAGAATGAAGAAGTATGGACACTCATTCGAAATTTTCAGAAAGATCCTAGTACATCTGATACATTTAGTTGGAAAAATGATTCCTTATGGTACAAAGATCGCTTATATATTTGCAAGAATTCCCAAATAACAAAATTATTCTTTTGGAATTGCACACTTCTCCTTTAGGAGGACACTCGGGGTTTTAAAAAAATTACCACAAGGTGAATAAAGTATTTTTTTGGGATGGCGTTAAATCTGATATTCAAAATTTTGTGGCAAAATTTTTGGTTTGCCGCCAAAGTTAAGTTGAGACAATTAAGACCCCCAGTCTTCTACAAAATTTAGCTATTCCAAGTCAACGTTGGGAGAATATTTCAATGGATTTTATCACAGTTTTTCCTAATTCCATAGGAAAGAGTGTCATCATGGTGGTAGTTGATACACTTACGAAGTATGCATGCTTTTGTGCATTATCTCGTCCATTTAAAGAAAGTGCAATTGCTACTGCATATATGGAAGCAATTCAAAAGCTACATGGAAACTTGAAGATTATTGTAAGTGATAGATATCCCATTTTTACAGGAAATTTTTGGATGGAATTATTTTCTTATTTGGGTACTCAACTAGCCCATAGCTCATCTTATCATCCTCAATCCAATGGTCAAACTGAGAAAGTGAATAAATGTTTGGAAGGATATCTTCGTTGTTTTGTATCTGATAAGCAAAAACAATGGAAGTGGTTACCTCTTGCTGAATGGTGGTATAACACTTCCTTCCATACTGCAGAAAAAATGACCCCATTTATGGCACTTTATGGATATCATCCATTGTCCATCACATCTTCTTTAATGGTAAATTCTAGGGTTCAAGCAGTGGAAGATCACATCGAGGATCTACAAGAAGTTCTCCAACTATTAAAGGATAACCTAAATTTGGCACAAAATTGAATGTAACAATAGGTAGATAAAAATCGCAGTGAGAGAAGTTTTGATGTAGGAGACTAGGTAATTTTATCGCTACAACCATACAAACAAATGTCCCTCAAGCAAGCTAAGAAGGATAATAAATTATGGCCAAAGTACTATGGTCCTTACAAGGTTTTGCAAAACATTGGTACTATGGAATACAAATTGGAGCTTCCTACTTCTTCTTGAGTGCATCTAGTTTTTCATGTTTCATGCTTAAATCAGGTTATAGGGGACAAACATCCAATTCAAACAATATTGCCAAAACTTGATGAAGAAGGAAAAAACATATTGGAATCTGAATCAGTCATGGAATCACGAACTTGAAAACTATGAAATCAATCAAATTCATAGTCTCTCATCAAATCGAATAACTTACCCACTGAATATTCTACATGGGAGGATGAGAATTTTATACAGAAGCACCCAAAGCTACTCAAGTGTTCAGGACAACACTTTTTTGAAGGAGAGGAGTATGTTAGGTCCCTATATTACTAGTATAGTCCCTTATTGTTGTTAGTGTAACCCCCTTATTGTTATTGTTGTACCCCTGTAACCCCCATATTGTTATTATTGTGCCCTTACATTATTATTTTTAGGTCAGTTAGGTTTACATTATGGCCGCATGGACTCCTATATATAGAAAGGAGGTTTTGTTCATTTGTATCATCCAATAATTATTCATTTATGTAATTTATTGGAGGTTTCCCCCTTTAAGTGGTTTATTTCTAAGGAGTTGATCTCTCTTTTCTTCTATTTTTGGAGCTGGTTTCATAACATTTACATTCCTTAATGAATTTAATTTTTTAGGGTCTACCTTAACACCCTCATGAGATACAATATGATCTGAATGGTCGACCTCTTGTACTTAAAAGAAACATTTGGAGGTTTTTTCATCTAATTGTTTCTGCTCCAATAGTTTGAGAACCCTATGAACATGTTGAACATCATATTTCCAAGACTTGTTGTAGATTAATATATCGTCAAAAAATACTAACACAAATTTTTTAAGGAAGGGTTTGAAAATGGAATTAATCAAACCTTGAAATGTGGAAGGTGCGTTAGTAAGGCCAAAAGGCATGACCAAAAAATCATAATGACCTTCATGAGTTTTGAATGTTGTTTTTGGTATGTCTTCAGTCTTCATTATAATTTGATGATATCTAGAATGAAGATCCAACTTGATGAAGTAAATTTATCCATGTAATTCAACCAATAATTCATCAGTGATGGGGATGGGAAATTTATCTTTAATAGTGAGCTTGTTGAGTTCCCTATAACCTGGAAACATACGCCATGATCCATCCTTATTGTGCACCAATACTATTAGAGCAGAGAAATAAATTTGACTACGTTGAATTATACCAGCCTCTAGCATTTCTGCAACGAAACGTTCAATCTCACTCTTTTGGGAATAAGGATATTTGTAAGGCCTTATGTTTGGAGGAACACTTCCTAGAATGAAATGAATAGCATGATCCTGATCATGAATAGCTGGGAGTCCTTTGTAAGTCTCAAACACCTTCGTATGATTGTCTAAGACTTTTTGGAGATCTAGAGAAAAATAAGATTTTTATGTTTGAACTTCTAGTGAGAATAATTGTGAAATTATGCCTCATTGTTATTTCATCAGGGAGATTTTTCATGAAATTAGAGCTGATTATATTTCCTAGCTTCCCTGCGATACTTTGTAATTCAACTTCCTTTCCTTCCCAAAAAAAAAATAAAGAAAATCTATTGAAAATTAAAATCTATCGTCATTGAATATTGTAACCATTAGAATCCTAGTACAACATCAGAACCACCCATTCGAGTAGATATCATTGGAATATGCAATTCATATTCCCCCATAGCTAACTTGATATTATGACACTTCCCATAGCAATGTATAGTTCCTCAATTTTCAACCATCACTTGACACTCTCTTTTTGGGTATAGGAATCAATTCAATTTCTTGGCTACCTTACAATGAATAAAATTACGGGTACTACCCGAATCAATCAACACTATTACATTTTTCTTCTTGATATGTCCTTATATCTTGAGAGTTCGAGGAGTGGTAAATCCTGCCAATGCATTACAATATATGGTTGGATTCATTTCTTCTTTCTCTTGGGCCGGTTCTTCGTGTATATCCTCTTCTTTTGAAGTTTCTTTTTCCATTTCTTCCTCCTCTTCAAAGTCTATGTAAAATAATTTCTTATCAACACACTTATGACCTTCTGTGTATTTTCTATCACAACTGTGGAAAAGCCCTTTTTTGTATTTTTTCTTCCAATTTTTGTGGTGTCAACCTTATAGGCCGTGGAGGTCTAGGAGTAGCAACACTTCCATCTTTATAGTTTTGAGTGGTAGGCTTCCTTGTCGTCATAATTTTGATTTCAATTTTTTTTCCAACTTGAATGCCTTCTCTAATGAGTTAGGTTCCCAAAGGCGAACCTAATGTTGGATGTTATCCTCTAAATTCCCTATGAAGACATAAATCATGTTCTCTTTGGGAATATCACTTATTCTTATATTCAATTTTTGGAAGTCCTCAATGTGCTCCACCGTTGAACCCTTTTTTTTGAGATATATCAATTGTCTAACGTAGGTGTTTTACTTTTTATCAAGTGATCATTTTTTATGAGAGCCAAGTCATCGATACCATACAAATGTATTGTGTTCTAAATATAAAGTTGCAATGTCTATGTTTTGTGTGTTTTTCACATTATAGAGATCAAAGTATTGCTCCATCTGTAGTATCAATGTTACAAGATCATTGCCATCAAACTTCCTCATATAAATCTTTGGAATATGGCGGGTCTTAAATCCAATGTTAGAGTCCATGAAATAATGATTAACGTTTATTTTTTTCTCATCATGAGCTTCCTCTACTACCTTTTCGCCATTAGGAAACTTTTCTTGTAGCAACTTTATCAAACCTTCCTTCAAACCTTCCATGTCTTTCCTCAAATCTTCCATGTTGTCTTTTAAACCATCGATATTACCTTTCATGATATTCTTCAAACCATATATCTTCGCTTCCATGTCTTCTTTTAAACCATCCATGTCACCTTCAAGTTCATCTTTGGTTGTTCTATCTGAGAGAAAAATTTGTTGCACCTGGTCCGGTAATTTTGAGATATCATGCTACAATACTTGCTCTTCACGTGTCATAGTAGAGTTTTCTAAGGGATTCATCGGTGTAGAAAAAAAATTTGGAGGCATTTTATAGCCCATTATATATATATATATATATATATATATATATATATATATCCTTCGATATTCCCTTGGAATTACTTCAAATTTATTTCTGAAACAAAAGTTATGTAAAGTTCTTTTAAAAATACACACTTTTTACTTGCTTTTACGAGCCCTATTTTGAAATGGTTGTAACTCTGTAATTTCAGATACATAATATATAAACTTCAGTCTTGTGGTATCCCTCTTAGTCTTCTTTCCAATTCCATAGGTTAGATGTAATTTGGATTCTTCAAGATAAAGTTATATCTGATCTCCCACAATGACCTAATTATGGATTGGTTTAGTAGAGTGAACTTGTATGGCATGCCACGTGTCACTATTTCAACCTTAAACACTGAAATTGATCCAAAATAAACTACATTCCATGCACTTTTGGCCAAAATAAACTAATATGGATCCTTAAAAAACCCTAACTTCCTCAAATCATATCTCCGAAAATATAGCGAAAAAATATCTCAAATTTTTATATGAAGTTCCTCAGGATTTTGGATTTCTGTGATAAACATTTCAGCTTATGAACTTTCTTAGAAAAAACATTATAGTGAAAATTCCATGATGACCTATTTGCAACAGCGAAACCCTAGAATCCAAAGCTTTGATAACAAATTTTATGAAACCAACTCACAAAATAGAATAAAAGATAGATCAACGACTTATAAATAACCCTCTTTTAGGGGGGAACACACTTTACACTGACATAAATGAAAAATTCTTGGATTATTCAAATGTGAAAAACTTATTTATATATATAGGAGTCCAAGGGGTCACAATATAATCCTATCTGACATAACATTAATAGTGTAATAGCACAACAATAAAAATGCTGCCCTTCTATAGGGGACATAACAATATGGGTACTACATAGGCAGAAAAAATAAAAATAAGGCGGCTACACTAATAATCATAATAAGGGGAAAGACGAGTATTATATGGACCTAACACTTTCCAAGGTCAACTTTATCCAAGTTAACTTGTCTAGGATCAACATTTCCAAGGTCATCCTTATCTAGGTCAACCATTTCATGGGAAAAATTTTCAAGGATTTCCATTTACAATTCAACCTAGTATGGGTTACCCTAGTTATCCTAGTACAATGCAAGTGCCAAAAACTCATCCTATTATAGGATATCCTACATATCCTCTTCCAACAATTGGATTATATCCTAAAGGTTACCAATATCCTCAAGAGGATTTTAATCGGTAGTTACCTTTCATTGTCACTTTAAATTTACCATATTTATCCCAAATAACTAATGAGATGGTTTATCATTATCCTTTTGGGTCAACTATTCTTGCTAGGTTACCAAGTGACATACCCAAATTTGATGGAAAATATGGAGAAGACCCATCAAATCATGTGATGAATTATCATTTATGGTGTTCATCAAATTCCCCAAATGATGATTCCATTAGATTACATATTTTCCATTGGAATTTAACAGGTTCTATAGTTAAAGGGTATGTTGAGTTACCACTTGCCTCCTTTCATAAGTTCTACTCCTTAGCAACAACATTCTTGACACTCTTTTAATTACCTATTCAATGTGAAACATGTACTGAACTTTTAATTTCTTTAAAAAATTCTAATTCCACCCACATCTCAAATCATATACATGAGTGGAGATGTTGAAATTGTTTTGTGAAATCTTATATTACATATCAATTGTTAGATTAATGGTTTATTAAATCTTTACTCCCTACTATAAATAAATATGTGTCCAAAGGAGGTGTCCTTATGAAAGAGAAAGTTATTTCTCATACCCAATATTTATAACTTGTTTATTCACAATCTAGCACCCTGTATGAACAAATTATGAATGCATCTCATACTTCGAACATGATTTATCTTGCTTCACAAGATCTCATATTTTTGATGGTGTGATTTTCTTCGTTAGTCAACAATCTACTAGTATAACTTTCGGTCATTCTAATTTCAGGTCTACTCTAGTTATTATTGCTCAAATTTTACCCTCTGTACCATATACTCCTGTTAATACTTCTGAGGTTAACACATTTCAATAATAAAATGGTAAACAACCTTAAAAATATGGAAGTAAAAATAAGGGAAAAAGTAAATCAAAACAAGAAAATACCCCTCAACAAGAAAATCCAACAAAAACCCAATATCCTCGAGAGAAAAATAAATCACAATACCCTTGCCTTACTTGTAATGAATATCACTATACTAAGGAATTTCCACATTGTGAAGAGGTTAATAAATTTATTAAGGGTTCCTCCACACCTGATGTCTTAATTGATCCTTTCCCCTCTACGAAAAATAAAATTGTTGAACAACATCCATCTTCTTCTTCCCAAAATCTATTGATATCATCATGATGTCGGATATTTCTGCTCAAGTTGTGGTACAAAAAAAATCCAAATATTATGGTTCGCAAAATCCTTTGAATGAAAGTGCTACAAATCAACCTTCCACATTGGTCTTGCTTCCTTCGGATCCTCTATAGACTGAGCGATCATATTCTGAAATAATAATTTTCTCTCGTCCTAAAGGTGTTATTTAAAATTCATCATTTAATTTTCATGTTCGAGTGACTCAAAATTATAATATTGTTGAATACTCTGCTGAAGCTCCCTTGACAATTTTGACTCTCAAAGTTCTTCAAAATTTCCCAACAAAACAAAAATTAATGTTATATCCATTGGTAAAAATGATCCAAAAGATTTTAACCTTGTGGTATTTGGCTTTGAAAATCATGTACCTAGACTCCCGAATCAACTCATATACTATATTTTGTTTCTTGTTAGAAATAAACGAGTATTTTGTATTGTACTTCATGAGGGATATTCTATATGTATCATTTATATTGCTTGTTGGAGAGCTTTGGGCTCTCCAACAATCAATCAATTTATTACCACTCTAAAATCATTTGATGGATGAGGATTCAGGCCCGATGGAATTTTAAATGAATTACCTGTGGAATTAGAAGGTTAAATGGTTTTTGTTGAAGTAGAAGTCATTCAAAATAATCTCGACCAAAACCTTGTACTAAGTTGGAGTTGGACTTATGCCATGTCTGCAGTGGTCTCTTCACTCTTTCAAATGATATTATTTTCCAATTAAGGGAGAATATATGAAGTAGACCAACTTGCTTCTTACAATTACAATCAAAATACCAATCATTGTGTACCCTTTGTGGGAATAACACCTATTTATTATGAGAGTGTTGGTGTGGGTCCACTTAAATATTAATCACTGATGGGAAAATTTCCGCTCCCTCGACCCAATGCTCCTCTTATAGTTTCTCAAGTCCATAGGATTCCATCAAGAAATTCAGAATCATATGATCCCTCAATAGTGCCTACTCAATCAGAATTAACCAATTATGGTGGTAAAATACCTTTGAGCCTCATGGGATTAGGTCATGAAGTTGTTCAGTTGGCCTCTGAAACCGTTACTGAAATAATGAACCAAGTGAACATAGTAATCATTGAGTATTCTCATACATCCTGGTTGGTATCTATTTCATCTTTGGATCCTTTTGCTCACTCGTTTCCTACAGATGAAAACATTATGGAGGTTATGACACTAGAAGAATTGTATCGGTATGATTTTCATCATCATTCTTGAGAATACTAGACACTATTGAGAATAAATCTTCTGATCTATTTTCACCTAATATTGTGGATAACCGTAAATTTCCTAAAATAATTTATGAATCCACATGTGAAAATAATTTAGGGAACATATATACAATGGTTGCAATCGATATCTAAGTGAAACCAGGAAATATTGAGAGTATTCATATAAGAGCCTCTTGTTTTGTCGAAGAAACAAAACCTTCGAAGGCCCTATTAAAGTAATTCTGAGATACATTCACTTGGACATACTAAGAAATGTCTGGTATCGACCCAAGTATTATTTTGCATGAAATTAAAAATTATTTCGATGCTAATCCCAATAAGAAAATATTACATCTGGTACATTCGTGGAAAGCTACTCATCTCAAGAATGAAGTTCAAAAAAATCTAAAATATGATTTTATATATTGACATGTTCCATTACCTATCTTGGTGTCAAATATCGTTGTAGTTACGAAGAAGCAAGGTACCATTAGTGTGTGTGTTTATTATAGAGATATCAATAGATCTTGTCCAAAAGGAGATTATCCAACTCCTTTCATCTACCATGTTAGGGTCATATAATAATAGGATTCATAATTTTTAACTGACTTTGATTAGCCTTGTAATATTTACATACTTTGCTTTCTACAAAATTATTTTCCCATATTAAAAATAAAAAATGTAAAGAGGGTAAAAGTCCTAAAAGAAAAATCAAAGGACTGAAAGAAAAAAAATCAAAAAGAATATAAAAAATGAACCCCAAACAAAAAAGAGATAAAAATAGATCATGAAAGTGATGCAAATTCAAATGCCACTACTTTTTCCTTTTACTGCAAAATAATATTTTGTGTAGGTTGTCAAAAATTCCACAATACATAAAGTTCAAACTGCTTAATCTTGACCTTTCATGCTTTAAATTTCATGTTGATAGATAGAGGATAAAGATCTAGCAAAACTGTTTAATCTTGGCAGATCAGTAGTTAGGTAGAGAATAATAAGGAGATCAATAGTTAAATCTGAGCCCTTGGAAGAAATAAGGATAGAATTAGATAGTTTGATGTTAAAATAAAAATGAATAAGGGTCTGCAAGATCAAATGCACCCAAACAGATGAAGAAAAAAGGCTAGGGCAGTTGATGAGTAGGCAGAAGCAGTTTCCACAAGGCATGGATAAGAGAAATTGGTCATTTCATACTTACTAATTTCCCTTCAAATTCATTTTCCTTGTAATAATACCCCTTCCCCTTCATATTTATTCTTTCTCCTTCACTATTTTCCCCTTCATTTTAACCCTTTTCCCATACTTCATTCATTTTTATTATAAAAACTGCTTTTTCTAAGTTTAAAATACATTTTATTTTATTAAATTCCATTTTTTATTTTAAAAATACACCAAAAATCCATAAGAATACTTTTATCCTAAGTCTAAATAGTTAAATCTATATGTTGGGCCCCACTACAAATATCCCTCCCCGATATAAGTTTTTACATTAAAAATTAATGATAAATCCCGCACATATTAACATTTGACTTTATATATTAAATCCCTAAAAATACCTTTATCCCATATATATTAACTCCCATTTCTTTATATTTCCCAAACCCATGTTTTATTTATAACCTATAGTTTTATTTCCCCACATGTGATATATTTCCATACCCTACTTGCTATAATCCTGCCTATACATAGGTCTTACTATTATATAAACCCAACCAATGTATATATCGCAAAACTTT
This sequence comes from Pinus albicaulis, assembly GCA_034641835.2. Classification (NCBI taxonomy): domain Eukaryota; kingdom Viridiplantae; phylum Streptophyta; class Pinopsida; order Pinales; family Pinaceae; genus Pinus; species Pinus albicaulis. The sequence continues at coordinate 1,763,238,539 of CM076578.1, forward strand.
CGCATTGATTTTTCCCGAGACTCGCCTATCAGAAACCCCGACCAAATTCAATGCTATTTTCCAACCATGAGATCTACACTAACCAGATCCAACGACCAATAATCCTTTTTGCATGCTTGATAGAAAATTCTTTAAGCACACCCCAACCTTGCGAAATGTGTGATTTCCAGAGCTCCGCTCCTGGCTACGTTTCGCTATACTATTTGATCGCATCCACAGAAAAAATATCGCCCGATCACTTTAGCTCATGTGAAAACCATCAATAATTTTATTCTACCCATTGTGAAAACCATCTAGCCTTTTGAGTTAACTCGCGCATTCAATGTTAAAACAATGATTGGTTAAAAATCCATATAGCTGCCCTTTGCAACCTTTTTCTCTACTTTCTATTATAGTTTTGTGCAGAAGGAGAATTGTCGACCATTTTTCAAGAAAAGATCACTCTGTCGGCCTTATTTGAAGCCTTTTTCATAAATCAAGATCATTTCCCACTAAAATTGATGCACAAACATTCAAAAGCACTATAAAGACCACTGAAACCTCATAAAAGCTTGCTGCTGCCCCAGAACCCTTCCACAAACCAAAAGCTTATTTTCTCCAGGCGTTCCTAAAACACCAAGGCATTTTACTTATAGAAAGGGAGTAATTCATTAATTGAACATGTGTAGAATCCTTTGCAAACCTAAATAAAGCCTCGTTTCTTCCTTATCCATTTTCTGCAAACCCTAAGCATCTGTTTACAGAATTTTGAGGTCGTAGGATTGCTTTTGGTCACATATAGTAAAATTTGAGCAGTTTAAACCATTGTAGACCATAGATAAACTCCCGTTTCATCTTAACTTAGTCTCCAAACTTTAAATTATCTTTTTGAGCTACTCCTAAAGGCATAAATCAAATTTTCTAAGTCAAAAGAGTAGTTAATTGAGAAATAAAATAAACAAATGGCTTCCAAAAGTATTGTAACTGTAAATCCCCTGCAGCCTTCAGTTGTAGATGTGGAACATACTCCTTTAGCTGATAGAGATTTCAAAATTAATGACATAGTCACTGAATTTAATCTTCCTGAGCTCCACTGCTGGTGCCATGAAAAATACATAGACCAAGCAGATGAGGTTTTCATTTGGGAGTTTAATTTCCCAAAGTATGTTCTCCCATGGACCTTCTAGTACCCAGAAGTGATTAGAATTTTTCAATATTGCTATTTCCCTAACCAAAGAGCCCTAATTACCCATGGAAAATAAATTCTATTCACTATCGCACCTCAGTTAATCAACCAAATCCTGCAAATCTAACCTAGGCCATATGAAACCCTTTTTTCCATTGAAAATGTTACCCAGTTATACCTAAATTTAGACTTCCCCAAGAGGTTCTAGATATTCCAAATTTTCATGCCTTCATCTGTAGGAACTCCCAGGACAAATCCTCCTTACCCATTTGCAATATTTTCTGAGAGAACTAGACACATTATCAAAATGATGTCCTGCATTTTGGGCTATTTTACTGATGAGCATGTTGATACTTCAATCCTGGGTTTCCTGTCTACTTTCACACTAGGTCAGCCTCCTGCTACCATTTTTAATTTTTTCGAGTACCTTTTTGATACTATACATGAACAACTTGTTAAAATTCCCGAAGAAGGTATTTTCAAGTATTCCTCAGTCCTATTCCACATGTTTTTGTACTTTTCATCTGAGAAATTTGACATCAACCTTCAAAATCTTGATGTTGAAGGTAATCCACAGTTAGCTATATTTTGGGCTCCAATTATCAGAAAAGACTCCATATAGTCCACCTACACAGAGTTCATTGATTCTTTTATTCATCCTATTGTCAACATGTTGAACATCAACATGCAGTAAAGAATCATTGAGGAAATAAAGAAGGTCCTGCAGTTATCTGAACATAGTTGGACAAGAGATTGGTACTTGTATCAAAACCATACAAAAATTAGGGTATATGGATCAAATCTTCTTCCATATAAGCTACCCAAATACCTCCCAATGAGGTTATTTGACCTTGAGTATATCAGGAAAATCATTAATTCTGATGGAATCAATTTCTTGGCAACAAAAAATAAGACACAATTAAATATTAAGGATTAGGTTGGCCCTTTTATTTGTAACAGTAGATATGTAGGTCCACAGGCAGAAAATATTTGTAGGATTTTAGGTTTAGTCAAATCTTTCAGTGGTATTATGATCCTCTAAGATTAATAAGAAAACTAATAATTAAATTCAAATTAACTCCTTATGTACATGAGAAGAAACCATACATTGAGAAATACTCGAACCAGTGTGAATGGTTGGAGAACACTTTCACAGAGACAGAGAAGTAAGGTGAAACTAGTCAAATATTGTAAACTCCAGCCCAAAAAGATAGAAACTCAAAAAGAATTAGAGAATAAGGATCATACATTGTAGAAACTACCATTGAAACTAAATTTAAATTGATGTACAGGAATAAGACTAAATTAAATCCTGTAAATAAGGAGGTGGAAAAAATTGAAGTAATTGATACTAATGCAGTAGTGAAAGGCAATGTTCCTCCTGAAGTTTCTAAAGAAACACACCAGCCTTCAACTTCAAACACTCAAATGATCTAGAAAAAACACAGTGTTGAAGTGTTCTCGTCTAGCAAACCAACAGAGAAAGTGATGGATATTAAAGAAAGATACAAGGAAATCAAGGCCAGAAATGAGGAAATCAAAACTGAGATATATTCTCCATATCTAAAACAGACTCCTAACAGCCAGAGAAGGCTACTTTATGACTTTGATTATAAGAATAAAAAGATGCACATGCCATTTCTTCAACCCACAGTTCGAACTCCTAAGTCATATTCTGCTTACAAAAATACAGATTTTGAAGTCATGGCCAAGGATATTCATCCTTTGGACCAAATTTTAGGCAGGGGAAATGATATATTATACAATGACCACCATAGCCATGAGTGTCCAGAAGCTGCAAAACACTCTTGTGAACATCAAAGATCAACTCAAATTAGAAAATACATATTTATAAGCTAAACACAATAGAATAAAATATTTGGAGGATATGGGAATTGAAGTAGGATATGATCCTAATAATGTCAAAATTGCAGAAAAATTGATAAAAAAGAAGAATTCATACATTGTTGCATTAAGAAAGAAACTCAAATTGCCTCCTATAGAACATCCTAAAGCTAAAGAAATTCTAGAAAGTGAAAGCCAAAAATATGAAAAGATGAATTTCATCCTTCAATTAACTGCCCAAATAAAATAAATGGAGAATGAAATGCACAACTTGATCCAGGAGAAAAAGGCCAGTGAATAAATTCATGTCATTGTAACTCCTGTAGTCACAAGAGTTGTGCCTTCTACACTAGAAAAACCATTGGCCCCTATAGTCCCAATGGCTAAACCACTTCCTGTCACCTCAACAACAACTTCAATACTAGAATCATCTACAACAAAAACACAACCTACATATGAAGCAAGTAAGTTAGTTAAATCAATGCAGGACATGTCTATTGAGACAAATGAAATCAACATACTTAAAGAACAACTAAAAAGTCTAGAGGAGGAAAAGAATCTTGCTCAGATTATGCTCAAGAATGAAGAACAGAAATCAAACAGATTAACGGAGAAATTAGATAAGTTAGAGAAAGATCTGACACTGAAAGAACCAATGGCACAAGCCAAGAAACAACTATGGGCCAATATCATTGAATCTATTAATGATATTTGGCCATTAATCCAGGTTATCTATTAACAAAAAGATTTAATTAAAGAAACACGTGAATTCATCCAGAAAATAAAAGAAGAACTTGGTAAGAAGCCAGAAGAAGCTAATGAAATTATCAAGTTATTAAATTAAAAGAATAGACAATAATTGGAATAAATTAGTATAGTTAATAGGACAGATACAATTCTTGAAGTCAAGCAATTTATTTCAAAAAGAAACTCGATGATACAATTAGAAGAAAAATGCCAAAATACGGAGCTTGACATAACTATATTTATGATGAAGTTTGACATTCTGAAGTAGCAACGCCTCCCAAATCCTCTGGTCATTCATGGAAAATTGATGAAACAAGAGGATTATGATAAGAAAATGAGATAAGTGGCCAAGGATCAAGTTAACCTTCCTACTTCACAAGGAATTCCAACGGGAAGGTACTTTACAAAAGTTTTAAGAATTTATTTTACCTACAGCATGAGGTAAAAAAATTGTTTATCAACGAGCCTACTTTTTCCAAATATACACATGCATATGAGATATTAGAAGAGTGGTGAAAATCAAATTAGCAGAAGAAGAATTTTGGGAAAAAATGACTGGTTTACTATGAAAAAAGTTTGCAGTAAAAAACATAGCAGTCAAAGATAAATAGAGCATCCATGATAAAGTAAAAAATAACAGTAACAGTTTCAAGTGAAAGTAGAGACAGTCAAAGAGTATCATATTTTTAAAGAGTATCAGGTGAATGTCAAAATGTTAAAGTCAAAGCATAGTTGAAAAGATAAATATGCCAACGTCAAATACACTCTACTGTAGCCTTCGTTCAAAAAACAACAAAGAGACAAATCAACAACAAATCAAAGATATCAAACAGTAAATTCAATAAAATCAGGGACAGCTTGGATTAGTTAGATAGCTGTCTCTATCTTCTTGTAAGAAGATATTTATTTTCCATGAATAATTCCTAAGTTTGTTTTAGGATATTTTGTAAGATTTTTTGTATAAATACTTCAAATTTCGAAGTACTAAGTGTGGATGAATTTCTAAACATTTCTATAGTTGTACTGAGCTTAAACCTGAGGGTTGTTTGTATTAGTTTCGAGCCAGCTGACTGGATCAAGAAATAAAACATCATATTACAAGATTCATGTGTTGAGCCACTTTAGTGAAATATTTTCACTTCTTCTTTATCAATTTCTTGTGTTTTTCACATGCTTATATTTTTGCTTAATCTATGTGATATAACATGAATATTATTAAAGAATATGTTTAATTACACTCTGTCTTAATCTGTATATCATTTACATGTTTTCTTCTGATATCCAGATTATGGAATTATTAATTGCTCGCTAGTTTCGATTGACCTCTGTATTTTCACTCATTATCTCGATCTAAGAACCCTTAATTTCTCTCTCATCCCGATTAAAGCAATTTCACCATTCAGTCCAAAGATCTCAATTGACCCAACTATCTTGCCCTATGAACATTGTTGGGAAAAATACTGAGAGGGGGGGCGAATCAGTATTTAGGGCAAACTAAAACTTTTTACTTTTTCATGCTCTAAAACCCATACGCTACTTTGATGAAGCCAACTAGCGTATACATGCGGATATCCTTCATAAAACTCGCGTTTACATAGAGATCTAATTATGCCTTTAATTCTTCACTTATATCATTCCATCATTCATTCATTAGATGTTCTATAAACAGTAAACATGTGCAGTAAGAACAGAATAAACCATCACACATAAACATCACACATGAACACCAGGATTTTAGCAGAAACCAAGTCTGGGAAAAACCATCATCATAGCCTGTTCACCTTCAATATTTTATTACAGAGAAAGATCTACAACATATGTGCTAGTGCACTTACCAACACGTTGTGCACCTACTCAAGGCCTTACCAAATTTCTCTCCTGGAAAGGAGCTCCAACCCCCTGACTCGTTTACCAGCCTCTCCTGGAAGGGAGCTACGACCCCCTGCTCTCGTTTACCAGCCTCACCTGGAAGGGAGCTACAACCCCCTGAATGAAGGCTACAACCCTCAGCACCTTTATGGACCACGTTTCATCAATTTTCACACTGTATCCAAAGCTTCCTTTAGAACACCACTTGCAGACCACGTTTCATTATATTTTCAGACTGGACCCACTCCATACATTTAAGCTCAATCATACATCAAACTAAAAATTATCAATTCAGACAACCCAGAACTGTAGAATACATCATTCACAGATAGCAGTAACACAGCAGAACAGATCAGACATTTCATACCCCTTGCTTCAGCAAACCCTAGTTTGAATACGCGCTTTCCTTTCACTGATACCGCGTATATACGCGCTTCCAATCACATCAACCCGCGTATACTTCTGTACAAATTACAGAGCTGATTTCACTGCGCATATGCGCTTTCTCTTCAGCAAAGCCGCGTATATATGCGCTTCTTCTGCGGCAAACTAGCGTATGGTTCTTCAGACATTTAGGTCATTGCAATTCTTCAGAACAGATACATTACTCAGATTTTACCCTTTACTTCAGACAGATGTTCGCCTCTTCTCAGATCTAATCATCCCCAAAACAGATCTAGCAAATACAAGTACATTTCAGATCTAGATACCCTTCTTCATCATTGGTGCATCATGCAATTAGATCTATCATTCAACTGTAACCCTTTCCATTCGTGACATACTCAGAGAGTAGTTATCTATCTGCTTAGATATCTTGTAAATCACACATGATTTGGCACAAATAACTTCTTCTTCTTTATATAGTTTACCCTTTATCAATACGATGAGCCAAAACCACATTACTTTCATCTCCATTCCCCGGGACGTGAATATCACCATCTCCTAACCCAATACAATGTCAATAATTATGAGCACCTGTTTCACTTTATGAGCGCTTTTGCCCATACGCGACTTTGCACGTTGTTTCCCGCGTGCATACGCGACTTCTCCTAGACAGATCCACGTATGCCTTGAGACATACTCTTTTTACCATAGATTTAGCACATGCTGAATTCCTTTCTTCATTGCCTTCTGTACTCACTGTAGATACATCAGATTTAGTTCATCAAGACATATTCTACCAAGCACAACTTCATCAAGTAAGTTGCCATCATCTTCATTAAGTGGGTTTCCATTCAAGGACAACACTCAGCATCATATTGCTAACAAACATCATTTCATATTAGATTTACATCATCTACCAAGTCCATCAGGTCAAGACTAACTTCATCAGGTGGTTTGCCATCAAGGACAACACATGTAAACAGTCTCATGTCTTCATCTTCATTCAGTGGGTTGCCATCAAGGACAACACTCTGCATCATATTGCCAACAATCTCCCCCTTTTGACTTGATGGCAACCACGATGGTGTTTGATCATTACCACACAGATAGGTACATTAAGAATACAATGAATACCATGTCACTGGCTTTTACACCATTCTTCTTCATTCAAACACCATGTCACTCCCCCCCTTGACATCAAGGCAAAGGGCGGATCCAAGACACTCTCCCCCCCTTTTCTCCTCATGTAGAAGAAGCGTTCTCAGATCTGATATACATCGAAGTGACCAAGCTCCCCGAGAGTTCGCCGAATCTTTCACAAACATATTTTTCAATGAAGTACATGACTCTATGAACTTCCTATCACCAAAGACTCATACTTACATCAAAGATCCATCCAAGTGGATTTACATATGAGACTCAACTACCCAAGTGGGTTTACAAATTTGACTCAGCTACCCAACTAAGTGGGTTTACAAAATTTTCAAGTCTTTACATGACTGAATATTACAAATTTACATCATGTGTCTCAACAAGACCTTTTCATCAAATTACAAATATGACCATTTATGACCAACACCAGGAAGTCCTCAAGAAAGAGAACACATTTCAGAAATATCATAATGCCAACGATGCATTATACTCAGCAATGCTAATGCTCCCCCTGAATATGTGCATCCAAGCATCCTTTTCATATGGCTAAGGCTCCCCCTTAGTTTGTGCATCCTGAACACTTTCACCAACAAATCATCAAGGCATCTCTATCAAAACATTCAAAATAGAATTATGAGAACTGGAACACCACCAGAGATACCAAACAGTATCAGAGATACCAAACAGCACTGCAGCTGTGCTGAAGAGAGTTGACTCCAAACAGAAATTTGTCAGCAATCAGACATACGCAGTTTTCTATGCATGAACTCGCGTATATACGCGACTGTGTTTCAAAAAATCCGCGTATCCAATGCCATCTTCTAAATTTATGCAGATTTGTTCTTTTGACTGGCAAAGAACACTCCCATCTTCTGTCTTAGATACTCGAACGCTTCCCTGGGCAGAGGTTCGGTAAAGATATCAGCAACTTGTTCTTTGGAGGGAACATACTCCAACTTTACCTTTTTCTCAAGCACTTGTTCACGTAAGAAGTGATACTTGATGGGAATGTGCTTGGTCTTCGAATGCATAATAGGATTCTTTGAAATACTGATGGCACTTGTATTGTCACACTTAATGGGGACAGGAGATGTACATTTGATTTGAAAATCTTGTAAGGTTTGCATCATCCAAAGGAGTTGAGTGCAACAAGATGCGGCAGCCACATATTCTGCTTCTGCTGTAGATAAGGCAATAGAATTTTTCTTCTTGCTAAACCAAGATACTAATCGGGGTCCCATATAGAATGCACCACCACTAGTGCTTTTCCGATCATCAACACTTCCAGCCCAATCTGCATCAGTGTAAGCATGAAGAGTAAGATCAGCATTCTTTGGATACCATAGACCAAAGTCTTGAGTTCCTTGTAGATATTTGAATATTCTTTTAACAACCTGAAGGTGAGACTCTTTTGGATTAGCTTGGAATCGTCCAACAATCCCAACTGCATGCATAATGTCTGGTCTAGTCCCAGTGAGATAAAGTAGACTTCCTATCATTGATCTGTATTCTGGTTGATTCACCGTGGGAGAATCATCATGAGAACTGAGATTGCATCCGGTTATCATTGGTGTACTTACAAGTTTGCATTCTTCCATGCCATACTTCTTCAGAATTTGCTTAAGATATTTTGCTTGTGATAGGAATATACCATCTGCAGTTTGATGCACTTGCAAACCAAGAAAGAATGTTAGTTCCCCAAGTAAGGACATTTCAAATTCTTGCTGCATGACAGAAGCAAATTTTTGACTCATAGATTCTTCGTTACTCCCAAAAATTATATCATCAACATATACAACCACAATCAATAGTTTATCATTTTCAACTTTTGTGTATAAGTTGCTATCAGCAGACCCCTTTGAAAATCCTTGTTGATGAAGATATTTGTCAAGACGATAATACCATGCCCTTGGAGCTTGTTTGAGACCATATAGAGCCCTTTTAAGTCTACAAACAAGATTTTCATCATTTCCCAAAATGAATCCTTCCGGTTGTTCTATATATACTTCTTCTTCTAGATCACCATTAAGAAAAGTAGATTTAACATCCATTTGATAGACTTTGATTTGTTGATAACTTGAAAAAGCAAGAAACATTCTTATGGCTTCAAGTCTAGCTACAGGAGCAAAAGTTCCTTCAAAGTCTATACCTTCTTGTTGAGTATACCCTTTGCAGACCAATCTAGCTTTGTTTCTTACAACATCCCCATTCTCATTTAACTTGTTCTTGAAAATCCATTTAGTTCCAATGACATTTTTATCATGTGGTCTTGGTACCAATTCCCAAGTGTCATTCTTTTCAATTTGATCAAGCTCTTCATCCATGGCTTGCTTCCAAAATTCATCTTTGCTAGCTTGATTGACATTGTGTGGTTCAATTGTGGATAGAAGTGCCAGATGACTAGAAGATCCTACCAGAGTTCTCCTCGTTCGTACACCCGATTCCTTGTCTCCCAAGATTTGAGATTCAGGATGATTCTTTTGAACATATCTGGATGGAGCTTTTTCAGATAGATCATTTTCAGGTTCTTCATTGGATCCACTGTCTATATCATTTCTATTTGATGTAGAAGGACATAAGTCACCATCATCTTCTTTTGTTGTTTGTTTTTCTTCTTTAGGAGCTGCAGAAGACTCATCAATAACAACATCAATACATCCAACAATCTTTCGAAGCCTTTTATTGTAACATGTGTAAGCTTTTCTTGAAGATGAGTAACCAAGAAATATCCCTTCATCCGATCTAGGTTCAAACTTGCCAAGATTTTCATCATTAATTTTGATAAATCATTTACTTCCAAAAACTCTAAAATGCTTCACAGAGGGAGAATTACCATACCAGAGTTCATATGGAGTTTTGTCACTATTTACCCGAACACGAGCCTTGTTGAGAATGTTAGCTGCTATGTGTGCTGCTTCACCCCAGAACATGTCAAGAGTTCCAGAATCATCAAGAATAGCTCTAGCCATTTGTTGAATTGTTATATTCATTCTTTCTGCTACGCCATTTTGTTGTGGAGTGCCTGCTACAGAGAACTGTCTTTTTAAGCCATGTTGTTCACAAAATTCAAAGAATTCATTTGATGTATATTCTCCTCCTCGATCAGATCTAAGACACTTGATTTTTAGATCTAATTCATTTTCTACCATTTCTTTGAAGATCTGAAATTTTTCAAATGCTTCATCTTTGTGTTTAATGAACACGATCCAACACATTCTAGAGTAGTCATCAATAAATAAGATATAGTATTCTTCCCCACGTAGTGACTTTTTCCTCATAGGTCCACAGATGTTAGTATGAATGAGTTCAAGAGGCTTACTTGAAGATCCTTCTTTGGCATTAAATCGTACTCTGGTCTGCTTACCGAATTGACAAGATTTGCATATGATACTTTCTGGTAGATTAATATTGGGAAGATCACGAACAACTTGAAGTCTGCTTGCTTTGTTGATTTGAGAGAAGCTCAGATGCCCCAGCCTTCTATGCCATAGCCAATTTTCTGAAGTCTTTCTCAAGTAACATTGATCTTTGCAGTTCAGTACATACAGGTTGCTTGGATTTCTTTTCCCTTTTATAATAATTTTACCTGTATCAAGATCACGAACTACACATTCTTTTGAACTAAAGACAACTTCAGTTCCTTGATCACACATTTGACTTACGCTCAACAGATTATGCCTTAATCCATCCACATACATGACATCCTTAGCCTTCACCTTTTCTTTTAGAAACACAGACCCTTTTCCTTTAATTACAGCAGGAGAATCATTTCCAAAAGTTACTTTATTTTCTTTTTCTAGAGAATTATATGCAAGAAGTTTTCTTTTGTCACCTGTCATGTGTCTTGAGCATCCACTATCAATGTACCATTGATTTTCTTCACCTTCTGCAAATAATGCTATCCCACAATTTTCAACCTGTAATTCCTTCTTTTTCCATACTTTGGAACTTGAGGGAAAGTGTTGTTTTGGTTGGACTTTACTCCTGCATTCAGATTCTTCATGACCAAAGTTATTGCAATAAGCACATTCAACTTCATTTTGAAGAGGAGAAAAGTTGTTATAGGTATTCTTCTTTGGTTCAGTATCCAACCTTTTCTTTCTTGCTTCTCTTGTCATGATGGTTTTGTAAGCAACACATTGAGCAGCTTTGTGACCAAAATTGTGACATGTAAAACATTGTCCATTGAAATAGACATTTTTGTAATCACGAAATCTTCTATTTGGATTTACCTGCTGGTTGGATCTCCTTTGAAAGTTATTCCTGTCAGTGTTCCTTGAAGTGCGATGATCCTGCTTTACCTGTAAAGAATCCTTGCTTCCTTGTTGAGAGGCAGAATATTGTAAACCAGTAGTTGCTGCCTTTAGATAGTTTGGTGCTCAAGCCTGAGAGGATTCTCCAATATATCTAAGACCTGTTTTTATGAGAGGAGAACGTTGAGCATTGATAATTTCATCTAAGGTTTCTGAACCTTTAGCAAATCTAAGATTGAGAGTTTTTCCTTTCTCGTTATCTTTCCTTAGACTTACTACTTCACACTCCAATTCCTCAATGCATTTTTCCTTTGCTTCAAGCTGATTTTTAAGAGTCTCTATGATTATGTTCTTTTCTTCTAGGCTTACTTTGAGTTGATTGTTTTCTTCAAGAAAATCATTGTCTTCCAGAGCATCCACAAAAGTATCCTTTTCTTATCTTTGTTCAAATTCCATGAGAAGTCTAAGATCTTCTTCACATTCTTCCTCACTATCAGATGACCCATCACTATCTTCATTAGTATAGTAACTTTTCTTAGAGCTAGATCGGTTCTTATTCCTTCTTGCTACTTCTTTTCCTTTAGCAGATGTTTCTTTATAAGGACATTTTGCAGCATAATGACCAACTTTTCCACACTCAAAAAATTTGAAGGGAAGCTTACCTTTGAATCTTCCAGTACCTATTTGGAGCTTTCTCACAAAATTCGCTTCTTCTTCTTCGGATTTATAGCTGGATTCTTTGACAACTTCCTTTTCTTTTCCTCTTGCAAATACCTTAAAAGAAGCTTCTTTGATTTGAGACGGACCTCCTTGTCTCATTTCAAAAGCAGTCAGAATACCATGTAATTGAACAATAGTAAGAGTTTGCAGATCTTGCCTTTCTTCAATAGCTGAAACTTTAGAGTCAAATTTTGAAGTCAAGGACCTTAAGACTTTTTCCACCAGAGTAGTATCGGTTATGGTTTCACCCAAATTTCTCATCCGATTTACAATATCATCTAGACGAAGAAAGAAACTGGCAACACTTTCATCACTATGCATCTTCAAATTTTCATATTCAATTCTAAGAGTTTGGAGTTTCGCACTTTTTACCTTTGTGTCTCCTTCATAGCTTAGAATGATTTTGTCCCATATTTCTTTTGCTGAATGTAGCTGCATCACTTTAGCAAATTCTGATTCAGACATGCTTCCCAATAAGACATTCACTGCTTTGGCATTGATTTCATACTTTTTTCTTTCAGCTGCATCAGTAGGAATACTTGCCGGGTATTGATAACCTTCTTCCACGATTGCCCATACATCTGCACCAAGACTTTGCAGATATGCTTTTGTTCGTACCTTCCAGAAATCAGATTGCTTCCATTGAATAGAGGTGGCTTTAGAGACATTACTCCTTCAAGACTTCCCATTGCGACGGATCTCCTTCAAGCGATCAAGCTTCTGCAGAAGAACCTGCTCTGATACCAATTGTTGGGAAAAATACTGAGAGGGGGGGTGAATCAGTATTTTGGGCACACCAAAACTTTTTACTTTTTCATGCTCTAAAACCCATACACTACTTTGCTGAAGCCAACTAGCGTATACACGCGGATATCCTTCATAAAACTCGCGTATACACAGAGATCTAATTATGCCATTAGTTCTTCACTTATATCATTCCATCATTCATTCATTAGATGTTCTATAAACAGTAAACATGTGCAGTAAGAACAGAATAAACCATCACACAAAGCATCACACATGAACACAAGGATTTTTAGGTGGAAACCCAAGTCGGGAGAAAACCACCGCTGCAGTTGCTCAGCCTTCAATATTTTATTATAGAGAAAACATCTTACAACATATGTGCTGGCGCAGACTTGACCAGCACGCAGGCACCCACCTGCGCTCGTTTACCAACCTCTCCTGGAAGGGAGCTCCAACCCCCTGACTCGTTTACCAGCCTCTCCTGGAAGGGAGCCACGACCCCCTGCTCTCGTTTACCAGCCTCACCTGGAAGGGAGCTACAACCCCCTGACTGAAGGCTACGACCCTCAGCACCTCTATGGACCACGTTTCATCAATTTTCACACTGGATCCAAAGCTTCCTTTAGGACACCACTTGCAGACCATGTTTCATTATATTTTCATACTAGACCCGCTCCATACATTTAAGCTCAATCATACATCAAACTAAAACTTATCAATTCAGACAACCCAGAACTGTAGAATACATCATTCACAGATAGCAGTAACACAGCAGAACAGATCAGACATTTCATACCCCTTGCTTCAGCAAACCCTAGTTTTCATACGCGCTTTCCTTTCACGGATGCTGTGTATATACGCGCTTCCAATCACATCAACTCACGTATACTTATGTACAAATTACAGAGCTGATTTCATCACAAGATACGCCGCTTTCTTGAAGTCACAGATATAAGCGCTTTTCAATTGCTTTTAAGTAGCTTATGTATCTTCGCATTTAGGTCATTGCAATTCTTCAGAACAGATACATCACACAGATTTTACCCTTTACTTCAGACAGATGTTCGCCTCATCTTAGATCTAATCATTCCATAAACAGATCTAGCAAGTACAAATACATTTCAGATCTAGATACCATTCTTCATCATTTTCTTCATGGTGCATCATGCATTCAAATCTATCATTCAACTATAACCCTTTCCATTCAGATATACTTCAGAGAGAAGTATTCGTTCAAGCTCAAACATCTTGCACCCACACTCATGATATGCACAATGAATTTCTTCTTTATATAGGTTTACACCCTTCATCAATACGCATGAGCCAAAACCACATTACTCGATGCAGACTTCTGACGGGGTCATTTAGATGAATCATTACCCAATACAATGGGTCAATACCATGGTGGTTACCCCTCGTTTTGCACTTTGAGCGCTTTTACACACGCGTACTTTGTGAATGCTTAGCTTTCAGTGCATACGCGACTTCTCCTAGACAGATCCGCGTATGCCTTGAGACTTACTCTTTTCACCATATATTTAGCACATGCTGAATTCCTTTCTTCATTGCCTTCTGTACTCACTGTAGATACATCAGATTTAGTTCATCAAGACATATTATATCAAGCACAACTTCATCAAGTAAGTTGCCATCATCTTCATCAAGTGGGTTGCCATTCAAGGACAACACTCAGCATCATATTGCTAACAAACATTATTTCATATTAGATTTACATCATTTACCAAGTCCATCAGGTCAAGAATAACTTCATCAGGTGGTTTGCCATCAAGGACAACACATGTAAACAGTCTCATGTCTTCATCTTCATTCAGTGGGTTGCCATCAAGGACAACACTCTGCATCATATTGCCAACAATTTCCTTTTGACCTTGATTCTATCCTCCTGTTTAACATTTTGACTGCATTAGCCCAATGGAATACAACCTTACATCTATCCATTTGAACTAGTGATTCCACAACCAAACCAAATCCAAAAATCAAATCCCAAGTAATCCTACATATCTAGCCTAAAATCAACTAAAATCAACAATGATAAATCATATAAGAGACAACCCTTTTTGAGAATTAGGAATGATATATCCTAAGGCTTAAAAGTAGGTTTGTGGTTACCCCTAATATTCTGTAAAGCAAAAAAAATAAAAAACCCTTTGAGAATTATTGGTGTGATAACATTATGGCGACCATATTGGGGAACTAACGAGTCCTCAGTGTTTAAAATTAATCTTAAAGGAAATACTTTTACTTATCTTTTCACCTTAAGATTGTTTTTAAGGGTTGTTAAGTAAATTTTTGATTTAAAAACTAAAATTTTGGCTTCCAGAAGAGACTACTATACCAGGTCTAATCCAGATCTAGAACCTACTATAATAAAAGATAATCCTGACGGAATTTTAAATAAAAACAAAAAAATATAAAGTTTAAGTAATAAAAATTCATTGATTACAGTAAATTCTCTTCCCAAAAAATTATCAAGTTTACGAGACATTGAATTTGATTTAGTTGTTGAGCAATCTTTGTTTAAAACTAAATCAGAATGTGACATATATAATAGTGTAATGGATCCTGATTTCATTTCATTTATTGAAGTAAGAAGGAAATTGTTTCACTTGATTTAGATGAAAAAGCCCTAGAAGTTTATGATAAACTTGATGCTTTAACTACAACTTTGATTAAGGAAATTGATGAAACTTATTTTCAACATTCAGTTGAATTGACTTCTTTATCTGCCTATAACCCTAAACCTTCTACTAGTCATTTAGATTTTGTAGGTTCATCCTTGTTTAATACCACCTCATATATTATTTCCACCACACTTCATTCCACAGAATCCTTCATTCCTAAGCTTCCACTTCAACCTATAATTTTATTTCCATCTACAAATACTACAAGTTCATCCTCTAACATTTATGCTACATTTTCTAGTACTTAATCTTCGTTTCTAAGCTCCTCTTTTAGCATCCCGACTACATATTCAAGTGTTACTACCTCATCTGCAAGTACTTCAAGCTCATCACCAAGTACTTCAAACTTACCTCCTAGCCAAGCTAGAATTCTAGTCATGGCTACCAGATATCCACCTTTGGTTCTACAAGCCCCTATACATGGCATGCCCCAAGATTACCAAAGAAATTTTTTTCAATTTGATGGTACTAGTCATTACACTTCCCAACAACATATTAAAAAAATGAAAAAGTACGTTGATTTGCATGAAATAGATGAAGCTGATGTTCAGAAGAGACTTTTTTCTCAAACCTTAGCTGGTAATGTGAAGAAATGGTTTAAAGGTTTACCTGCTGGTAGTATTGCTCATTTAGCTACTTTGCATCGGATATTTCTTAATAGATGGGGGAAGAAAAATAATCCTTTACAAATTTTATCTGAATTTGAAAACATAAAAAGAGCACCTAATGAAGCAGTTCAGGACTATTGTACAGGATATCACATTATTTATAACGCAATCCCTGCCAACCTCAAACCTCCTCTAGATTCTACACTGATCAAATTCCCTGATGGATTCGATACTGATATGGCCTACCAACTAAGAGAGAGAAACCCAGAAACCTTAGAGAAGATGCAAAGTAATGTTGTAAGTGTAAATGAAAACTTGTTAGCCAAGAAATCTAGATCAAGAAATGAAGGAAGAGTTACAATAAAGGAGGAATCATCAGCCTGAAACCTTAAAATATAAAGCTTAGAAAAAACATTAGAAATAATAATTGATACATTAGATAATATGGAAAGGAAGCCATAATGGAATAAACAACAACAAAGTCCTCAAATAAGAAATCCCAATTTCAGGAAAAACACCAACACTAGTAAATATAGAGAATCAACACCTGATCAAACAATAAGAACACCTTTCCAAGAGAACTATGTTAAAATTTCTCACCAAAACGAAGATGATGAAGACACTCAGATTAATATAATCGAAATTAATGATTATAATACCATTTTATTTACACAAGGAGAACATGAGTTATATGAATTACATCAGTTATAGTTAGAATCTCGGTAGTATTTTGATTACAAGCAAGGTTATGCGTTTTCCATTAATGAAGTTCGTAAGCAATATAACCTTAGGAGCAAGAAAAATGTAGAAGCAACTACTAAGAAAACAGCCCAAACTTAGACAAAAAAACAATAGAAGCCCCTACAACCAAAGTGCTACAATTCCTCCCTAGGGAAACCCAGCAAAAATCTAGTTCAAAACAGAAAAATTCAAGTCCTAATCAGAAATTTTCTAGTCCTAAAACTGCACCCAGTCCTAAAATTGTTGGCATTACAGATATTGATGTTCAAATATCAACTAATCCTCAAAAAAAATTTGTTTCTAAAACAATAACTTCTGTTAAAACCATAATTACTGATGCTAAAACATCTACTGCTGATCCAAAATAAGTTGATCCTCAAACAACTAAAGCCAAAACAGTTGCTGAAATTTCAGAAATTACCAAAATTCCACCGCAACTCAAACTGTCCCTGAAAAGAATATAACAAACAGTAAAACAGTGGAAACACAAATAGTCAATGAAAAACCAACTGTAGACAAAGAAGAGAAACACACTCAAACTTTATTTACAAAAGAAGAAATAATTCATCTAGGAAAATCACAAGCACCATTAAGAATCCAAACTGAAATTTCCAAACTGAAAATACCAATTCTTTTAACAAATTTGGTTAAGCATGATTTATACAAATCACAGATCACTGACACATTAAACATAAATAAAGGATAAGACTCTTAATTTGAATGATGACCAACCAGAGATAATATTTTGCCCTGAGGTAAATAGAAAACACCAAGAAGGAGGAGTTCCTCCTTTCTACATTAGCTTGACTATTCTTGACCAAATTTTACATAATTTTATGCTAGACTCGGGAGCCTCACATAATATAATGCCAAAATCCATTGTGGAAACTTTGAATTTAGACATCACTAGACCTTATAAATATCTTTTCTCATTTGATTCCAGTAAAGTGAAATGTCTAGGCTCAATCAAATATTTATGTGTCACTCTAGTCTAATACCCTGGGAAAAGTATAGTCATGGATACTGTAGTAGCTGATATCCCTCAAAAGTATGGAATGTTGTTATCTTTCTCATAGGGAGAAAAAGTACATGGATCTCTACAACTAGACATGTCTTATGCCATTATTTTAGTATTTGGGAAACCCAAGAAAATTTATAGAGACTTTAATGAAGTAAATGGTTAGTAGTGTAGAAACACCTCGAAATTATCCTATTTATTCTACACCTACTGATATGGACACTTTAAATTTATGTAATTCTGAAACTAGCATAGAGAAAAACACATAATTAAAACAGAAAAAGAAATACCTAGATAGCGAGAACATATTTCATGAATCAATGTGGCACATAGACTTTGATGGATCAGTGAAAAAATTAGGAGCAGGAGCTGGAGTTTGGATTCATAACATGGAAAAAAATCATTCTAAAGGTCATGCCTTTAGAATAAAGTTCAAATGTACAAACAACATAGAAGAATATGAAGCTTTAATTTTAGGACTGTAGATTGTTAGAAAATTAGGAGGTAAAAGAGTTTCTATAATGGGAGTCTCTGATTTAATTGTAAAAAAAATTTAGAGGATAATAGTTTGTATATAATCCTAGATTAAGCCAATATAGAGAAACGGTTTTAGATCTTATCAAATAATTGCTTGGATGTGACTTTGTTGTAATTCCTAGAAAACAGAACACACAAGCACATAGTTTAGCAACTTTTTCTAGTACCTGTAATCCGCCTTTCCAACCAAATCACCAATATATAGCAGAGTTATGACACAAGCCTACTATACCACAAAACTTAAAATATTGGCAAATTTTTTTAGAGGATACTCAAATCTATCACTTTATGAATGCTGAGGGAGAATTCCAAAATTGTAATATAGATACAGATTGTACAGTATATGATAAAAAAGACAATGAGATAGATGTAAATAATTTAGATTTCACTAAACCCACTAAATTCACTCAAGTAGAAATAGATAAACTAGAAAAATTAGAAATAGAAGAGTTAGCAGATGATCATTCTGACATTTTAAACCTTAAAAACAACTTTATACCTAAGGGATTAGCCCCATTAGAAGATATTTTTGATTCAAATGATGTTGCAAGAAAAAAAAATATAGAACCATTAATATTAGATATAGAAGAATGCAATATAGGAACATAACAAAGGCCTAAGCTCATCAAACTTTTAACAGCCCTACCTCAAGAAGAAAATCTGAAATACATAGCTTTGTTTAAGGAATTTCAAGATTTATTTGGATGGAGTTTTGAAGACTTAAAATATTATGACACCATCATAATACAACACATAATACCTATAAAAGAAGATCAAAACCCATTCAAACAGAAGCTAAGAAGAATCAATCCAATTTTAATGCCTTTAATTGAAAAAGAAGTAAAGATAATTTATGAAGATCAGATAATTGCACCTATCAGATATTATGATTGGGTTTCAAACTTAGTTCCCACTAGGAATAAAACAGGGGAAATCAGAATTTGTGTTGATTTCTGGAACTTAAATAAGGTGTCCCTAAAAGGTAACTATCCTCTCCCCAAGATGGATGATATTTTACTGAGGGTGGTTGGTTCATCCAGGATTTCATTGCTTGATTGATCCTCTGGGTATAATCAGATTTTAGTTCATCCAGAAGATGAACCAAAGATTGCATTTACTACTCCTTGGTGTACTTTCATGTATTTTAAAATTCCTTTTGGATTAATGAATTCAGGAGCCACATTCGAGAGAGCTATGTATATAGATTTTTCCAAAGAAATTTGTGATTTTGCTGTGATTTATCTCGATGATATAACTGTATTTTCAAAAACTGATAATGAACATTGAAATCATCTGAGATAAGTGTTTATTAAATGTAGTAAATTTGGTATTTCTTTGAATCCCAAATAGACCCTCTTTCGACTTGGACAAGGTAAACTATTAGGGCATATAATATCAAAATAAGGAATTAGGATAGACCCAGCCATAATAGAGGCCATTCTGAACATAAGCCATCCTAGGAATATTAAATCATTGTAGGCTTTCTTAGGTAAAATCAATTTCCTTAGAATATTAATTTCAAACTTAGCAGAAATAATTAGAGAACTCACTAACATGTTAAAGAAAGAATCAACACTTAAATGGATAGTAGAGGCCAAACAATCCTTTGAATAAATCAAACAAGCACTTACAAGAACACTAGTCCTAATAGTCCTGATTTCAAAAAAAAAATTATTATTTTTCTTTTATTTCAGAACATACTATTGTTGTAGTCTTACTATAGAAAAATGACCAGGGCTATGAAAAACCCATTTTTTTTTTCAATAAATCACTTATAGATGCCACGTTAAAGTATAACATAATGGAAAAGTAGGCACTACCTTTAGTGAAGGCTATTAAAGACTTTTGAGTGTACATATTGTATTCACACATCATTGCTTATGTTCCAAATTTGGTAGTAAAGGACATTCTGACTCAAAATGGGCCTGATGGTAAAAGAGGCAAATAGATTTCCACCATTTTTGAATATGACATAGAAATTAAGCCCACCAAACTCAATAAAGGTTAAGGTTTGGCCAAACTCATGGCTGAATCAAACTGTCATGCCTTAGATATAAAATTTATTTCCCAATTAAATGATCAGGAAGAGATGGCGACTCCACAGACCAGTGAAGCGTTTTTAGATTCACCATGGTATGTAGAGATCATATTTGTATTAATAAATTTACAAGCTCCTCCTAGATTTTCAAGAACTAAAGATAGATTTTTAAAGTTAAAGGAAATGAAATTTTGTGTCATAGATAATGCTCCGTTTTGGAAATATCATGGTGGAATTTTATTGAATTATTTTCTTAAAGATGAAGCTGATAAAGTTATGGAAGATTTTTATGCATGTGACTATGGAGGACATCTTTACTGGAAGTCAACTGGAGATAAAATCTTGAGAGCTGGTTTTTACTAGCCTACACTTTTTGCATATGTGAAAGAGTGTGTCAGCTCATGTCACAAATGCCAAATCTTTGAAGGGAAGAAAGAGCTACTACCTTTACTCCTCAAACCCATCTCCATGGAAATGCCTTTTCAACAACAGGGTTTAGACTTCATTGGTGAAATTCACGCACCATCATCAGCCCAACACAAATGGATTTTGAAAACCACAGAATATTTCACCAAGCGGATAGAAGCCATTCCTTCTAGGCAAGCCACTAATTCTGTCATAATCTCATTTTTAGAAAACAATATACTGTCTAGATTTGGATGCCCCTAAAATCTCATTACTGATAATGCAGTTGCTTTCAAGTATAAAAAGATGATTGAATTCTATAATAAATACCACATTACCCTCGGTCATTCCACTGCTTATTACCCTCAAGGTAATGGTCCTGTTGAATCATCCAATAAAATCCTTGTTAATATCATCAAGAAACTACTAGAAAATAATAAAAAGACCTGGAACAAAAGGCTTGTTAATGCCTTATGGCTGGACAAACTTACCACAAAGAATTCCATTGCCACATCCCCTTATCAACATGTATATGGGATGGATGTTTTTTTTCCATCCTCTTTAGGAGTACCAGTAATGAAGATGATCCAATCATTACAGGTAGAAACGAATGATATCCAGAGAAGGATAGATCAAACCATACACTTGCAGCAAACCAGGGAAGAAGTCTATCTTAAGTCACAATTTTTCCAAGATAATATTAAAAAGATATTTGAGAAGAATACTAAGCAAGATGATTTTTACATAGGTGATAAAGTTCTCAAGTGGGATTCTAGGATAGAAGAGAAAGGTAAACATGATAAATTGGATTTCCTATGGAAAGGTCTCTATGTCATTTATGGTTATAGAGGTAACAATGCATTGTTTTTGAAGGATTTGAATGGATCAGATTTGCCAGGCGGACCTATCAATGGCAGAATGCTGAAGCATTACTATTCCCCAAAATAACAGTAGTTCACTTTGTTTACTTTTAACATTGTATGTAAAATTGCAGAATTTAGATTGTATTGGATGCTTTTCTTGCAAATTTGAAGCCCAAAGAGAAGGCCCTAAGCTTTGAAAGAAAAAATATCACAAGTATGAATAATGTAGAGCTTAGAAAATAGTTCCAAGGAAAAATCCTAGTCAAAATTCAAGGCCACTGATCTTAAAGTTCTTGACATTTCACCAGGAAATTCCATCCGCATGTGGAGCCATTGTTAGGGTCTTATCATAATAGGATTCATTATTTTGAATTGAATTTGATTAGTCTTGTAATAAGTACATACTTTTCTTTCTAAAATTTTTTTTCCCATATTAAAAATAAGAAATGTAAAGAGGGTAAATGTCCTAAAGGAAAAATCAAAGGAATGAAAGAAAAAAAATACCAAAAATATAAAAAATGAACCCCAAACAAAAAAGAGATAAAAATAGATTATGAAAGTGATGCAAATTAAAATGCCACTATTTTTTACTTTTACCACAAAATAATATTGTGTGTAGCTTGTCAAGAATGCCACAATACATGAAGGTCAAACTGCTTAATCTTCACCTTTCATGCTTCAAATTTCATGGTGATATATAGAGAATAAAGATCTAGCCAAAACTGATTAATCTCGGAAAATCAGTAGTTAGGTAGAGAATAATAAGGAGCTCAATAGTTAAATCTGAGCCCTTGGAATAAATATTTTAGGTCCCTATATCACTAGTATAGTCCCTTATTATTGTTAGTGTAACCCCCTTATTGTTATTATTGAACCCTTGTAACCCCCATTTTTTTATTATTGTGCCCTTAAATTATTATTGTTAGGTCGACTAGGATTACATTGTGGCCCACTAGGATTACATTATGGCCCCATGGACTCCTATATATAGAAAGGAGGTTTTGTGAATTGTATCATCCAAGAATTTTTCATTTATGTAATGTATTTGAGGTTGCCCCCTCGAAGTGGCTCATTTCTAAGGCGTTGATATCTCTTTTCTTCTCTTTTTGGAGCTGGTTACACAACATTTGGTATCAGAGCTTTGGATTCTAGGGTTTCGCTGCTCCAAACAGGTCATCATGGCATTTTCGCTATAAATTTTTTTTCTACGAAGCTTAAGAAGCTGAAATTTTTAGGGTACGAAGCTGAAATCTTGAGGAATTTTGTCTAAAAATTTCAGAGCTTGGTTCGCAATATTTTCGGAGATATGATCTGTGGAAGTTAGGTCTTTTTTCAGGCTCCTAAACAGGCCATCCTGGAATTTTCACTATAAAAACGTTTCTATGAAGGTTCAGAATCTGAAATTCATATGGTGCGAAGCTAAAATCCTGAGGAAATTTTTCAAAAAATTTCAGAGCTTGGTTCGCAATATTTTTGGAGATATGATCTGTGGAAAGTAGTGCTTTTTTAGGCTCCTGAATTTCATCTCAAAGAGGTGATCGTGGGAAAAGTTCAATAACTCTCTCTCTGGGCATCGGATTGGAATGCCGTAAAAATTTCTTGCAAGTACACGGACTACAGTTTCTTGGCTATCAATTTTAGAGACGAAGGACGAAACAGTGACACGTGGCAAGTCATACAAGTTTGCTCTACTGAACGAGTCCAAAATTGGGTCATTGTGGGAGATTGGAAATAAATTTGCCTTGAAGAATCCAAATCAGATCATACCTATGGCATTTGAAAGAAAGTTCAGAAGGCTACTACAGCAGTGAATTTCAAATATTGAAGATTCTCAATTACAGAGATAATTCAATTTCAATACAGAGCTCCTAAAAATCAAGTAAAAGGTGTGTATTGTTTTTTCCGAATTGCATAAGTCTTGTTTGAAGAATCAAGTTGAATTGATTCCAAGGGAATATTGTAGAATAGATATCAGTATTGGATTCTAAAATGGCCCCTAAAAAGAATTCAACTCCCATTAAGCCTTTAGAAGGCTCTACTATGACTCATGAAGATGAAGAATGGCAACATGACATATCAAAATTACAAGAGCAAGTGCAACAAATTTCACTCTCGCAAAGAACAAAAAAAAATGAAATGGAAGTTTTGAAGAAAGGCATGGAAACTAAGATGGATGGTTTGAATAAAGGCGTGGAAGCTAAGATGAATGGTTTGGAAGCTAAGATGGATGGCATGGAAGTGGGCGTGGAAGCTAAGATGGATGACATGAAAGACAACATGGAAAACACGAAGAATGATCTAAAAGCATACATGGAAGGCTTGATGACAAGCTTAAAACAAGAAATTATTCCTAATGGTGAAAATATAGTAGAAGAAACTCATGATGAGAAAAAAATAAATGTTAATCATGATTTCATAAAATCTAATGTTGGCGGGAAGAACCACCATATTCCAAAAATGGATATGAGGAAGTTTGATGGAAAGGATCCTGTAACATGGATACTACAGATGGAGCAATATTTTGATCTCAATAATGTGCAAAACACACAAAAGGTACGCATTGCAACTTTACATGTAGAACAAAATACATTTGTATGGTATCGATGGCTTTGCTCCCATAAAAAAATTGTCACTTGGTCAATTTTTACGGAGGAAATGATAGCACATTATGAGTATACAAAGAGAAACACCTTCTTTAGCCAATTGATAAATCTCAAACAAAAGGTTTTAGTGGGGCAACACATTGAGGACTTCCAAAAATTGAATATAAGGGTAACTGATATTCCAGAGGAACACAGGATTGATCTCTTCATAGGCACTTTAAAGGATAACATCCAACATGAAGTTCATGTTTTGGAACCGGATTCATTGGAGAAGGCATTCAGGTTGGCAAGAAAAGTTGAATGTAAAATAATGGCGACAAGGAAGCCTACCACTCAATTCTATAAAGAAGGAAGTGTTGCTACGTCTAGACTTCCACAACCTACAAGGTTGACACCACAACAATTGGAAGAAAAAAGATCAAAAATGCTTTGCTACAGTTGTGATAGCAAATACACTAAAGGTCATAAGTGTGCTGAGAAGAAATTATTTTACATAGATTGTGAAGAGGAAGAAGAAAATGAACAAGAAGAGGATATACACCAGGAACCAACCCTAGAAGAGGAAGAAATGAATCCGACCATATCGTGTAATGCACTGGTATGAATTACCACTCCTCAAACTCTCAAGATACAAGGACAAATCAAGGAGAAAAAGGTAATAGTGTTGATTGATTCAAGTAGCACCCATAATTTTATTCATTGTAAGGTAGCCAAGGAATTAAATTGTTTCCTATACCCAGCACCAGAATGTCAAGTGATGGTTGCAAATGGAGGAACTATAAATTGCTCTGGAAAATGCCATAATATTAAGCTAACCATGGGGGAATATGTATTGACTATTCCAATGCTTTCCATTCCTATGGGAGGTGCTGATGTTGTACTAGGAGTACAATGGTTACAATCTTTGGGGACGGTAGCTTTTAATTTTCAAGAACTTTTCTTGAAATTTTTTTCAGAAGGAAAGGAAGTCGAATTACAGGGTATTGAAGGGAAGCTGGGAAGGATAATAAGCTCTAATGGCATGACAAAGCTTCTAAAGAAAGAACAACGAGGCGTAATTGCACAATTATGCTCACTAGAAGTTCCAACATCAAAATCATCTATTTCTGCACATCTCCAACAAGTCTTGGACAATCATTCCAAGGTGTTTGAAACTCCCAAAGGACTCCCACCTATTCGTGATCATGATCATGCTATTCATTTGATTCCGGGAAGTGTTCCTCCAAACATCAGGCCTTATAGATATCCTTACTTCCAAAAGAGCGAAATTGAACATATGATTGCAGAAATGTTAGAGGCGGGTATAATTCAAACTAGTCAAAGTTCTTTCTCTGCTCCTGTAGTATTGGTACACAAGAAGGATGGATCATGGCGAATGTGTCCGGATTATAGGGAGCTCAATAAGCTCACCATTAAATACAAATTTCCCATTCCTGTTATTGATGAATTATTGGATGAATTACATGGAGCAATTTATTTTACCAAGTTGGATCTTCGCTCAGGATATCATCAAATTAGAATGAAGACTGAAGATATTCCAAAAATAGCATTTCGAACTCATGAGGGTCATTATGAATTTTTGGTCATGCCTTTTTGTCTTACCAATGCACCTTCTACATTTCAAGGGTTGATGAATTCCATTTTCAAACCCTTCCTTAGAAAATTTGTGCTAGTATTTTTTGATGATATACTAATCTACAACAGGTCTTGGAAGGATCATGATGAACATGTTGACAGGGTGCTCAAACTATTGCAGGAGAAACAATTATATGCAAAAACATCCAAATGTTTCTTTGGAGTACAAGAGGTGGAATATCTGGGTCATATTGTATCTCACGAGGGTGTTAAAGTAGACCCTAACAAAATTAAAGCCATTAAGGAATGGAAAGTCCCTACAACCATAAAGAAGTTGCGAGGATTTCTCGGGTTAACAGGGTATTATCGCAAGTTTGTTAAGAATTATGGGAGAATAGCAGCACCTCTAACAACATTATTGAAGAAAGATGCATTTTCATGGACTCCTGAAGCAACTAAGGCCTTTGAACGTCTTAAAGAGGCAATGTGCCTAGCACCGGTCTTAGCTACACCAGACTTCACAAAAACCTTTTTTGTGGAATGTGATGCCTCAGGAAATGGAATTGGTGCAGTTTTAATGCAGGAAGGAAGACCCATTGCTTTTGAAAGTCGTCCAATCAAAGGAAAGTATTTACAGAAACCTATTTATGAGAAGGAAATGTTAGCAATACTGCATGCACTAAAGAAATAACGAACTTACCTAATGAGAAGAAACTTCAAGGTAAAAACTGATCATGATAGTCTTAAACACCTTTTGGAACAAAGACTATCATCAGAAGAGCAAAAAAACTGGGTCACAAAGATGTTTGGTTATGACTTTGAAATAATCTACAAAAAAGGAAAGCTTAATGTTGTTGCAGATTCACTCTCAAGAAAGAATGAAGAGGTGGAAGCATTGCTTTGTGCCATTTCTATTATCCAAGCAGATTGGATAACTGAAGCAAGAGATGAATGGAAGAAGGACAAAGATGTATGGACACTAATTCAAAAGTTGCAGCAAGATCCTAGTACATCTGATACATTTAGTTGGAAAAATGATTCCTTATGGTACAAAGATCGCTTATATCTTTGCAAGAATTCCCAAATAAAACAAAATATTCTTCTGGAATTGCACACTTCTCCTTTAGGAGGACACTCAGGATTTTTAAAAACTTACCACAGGGTGAAGAAAGAATTTTTTTGGGATGGCCTTAAATCTGATATTCGAAAGTTTGTGGCGGAATGTTTGGTTTGCCAGCAGAATAAAGTGGAAACAATTAAGACCCCAGGACTTCTACAACCTTTATCCATTCCAAGTCAACGTTGGGAGGAGATTTCAATGGATTTTATCACAGGTTTACCTAAGTCCTAAGGAAAGAGTGTCATCATGGTGGTAGTTGATAGACTTACCAAGTATGCACACTTTTGTGCATTATCTCATCCATTTAAAGCAAGTACAGTTGCTACTACATTTATGGACAGAATTCAAAAGCTACATGGAAGCCCAATGGTTATTGTGAGTGACAGAGATCCCATTTTTACTGGAAATTTTTGGACGGAGTTATTTTCTTGTTTGGGTACTCAATTAGCTCATAGCTCATCTTATCATCCTCAATCCGATGGTCAAACCGAGATAGTAAATAAATGTTTGGAAGGATATCTTCGTTGTTTTGTATCTGATAAACAAACACAATGGGTCAAGTGGTTACCTCTCGCTGAATGGTGGTATAACACTTCCTTCTATACTGCAGCAAAAATGACCCCATTTATGGCACTTATGGATATCATCCACCATCGATCACATCATCTTTAAGGGAAAATTTGAAGGTTCAAGCAGTGGAAGATCACATCGAGCATCAGCAAGAAGTTCTCCAACTCTTAAAGGATAACCCGAATTTGGCACAAAATCGAATGAAACAACAGGCAGATCAACATCGCAGCGAGAGAAGTTTTGGTATAGGAGATTGGGTATTTTTACGGCTACAACCATATAAACAAATGTCCCTCAAGCAAGCTAAGAAGGATAATAAATTATCGCCAAAGTACTATGGTCCTTATAAGGTGTTGCAAAAGATTGGTACTATGGCATACAAATTGGAGCTTCCTGCTTCTTCGCGAGTACATCCAGTTTTCCATGTTTCATGCTTAAAGAAGGTTATAGGTGAAAATCTTCCAGCTCAAACAGTATTGCCAGAACTTGATGGGGAAGGGAAAATCATATTGGAACCTGAAGCAGTCATGGAAAAAAGAACTCGACAACTACGGAATCGATCAATTTCAGAGTATCTCATCAAGTGGAAGAACTTACCCACCGAAGATTCTACATGGGAGGATGAGAATTTTATACAGAAGCACCCGGAGCTACTCAAGCGTTGAGGACAACACTTTTTTGAAGGAGAGGGGCATGTTAGGTCCCTATATCACTAGTATAGTCCCTTATTATTTTTAGTGTAACCCCCTTATTGTTATTATTGAATCCTTGTAACCCCCATTTTGTTATTATTGTTCCCTTAAATTATTATTTTTAGGTCGGCTAGGATTACATTGTGGCCCACTAGGATTACTTTATAGCCCCATGGACTCCTATATATAGAAAGGAGGTTTTTTAAATTGTATCATCCAAGAATTTTTCATTTATGTAATGTCTTGGAGGTTTCCCCCTCGAAGTGGCTCATTTCTAAGGCATTGATATCTCTTTTATTCTCTTTTTGGAGCTGGATACACAACAAAATAAGGATATAATTAGATATTTTGTTGTTAAAATAGAAATTAATAAGGGTCTGCAAGCTCAAATGCACCCAAAGAAATGAAGAAACAATGTTAGGGTAGTTGATGAGTAGGCAGAAGAAGTTTTTAGAAGGCATGGACAGTAGAAATTGGTCATTTCATACTTACTAATTTCCCTTCAAATTCATTTCCCTTGGAAAAATAGCCCTTCCCCTTCATCTTTATTCTTTTCCCTTACTTCACTATTTTCCCCCTTCATTTTAACCCTTTCCCCGTACTTCATTAATTTTTCCTATAAAAACCCCTTTCCCTTAAGTTTAAAATACATTTTCTTTTATTAACTTCCATTTTCTATTTCAAAAAATATACCAAAAAACCATAAAAATAATTTTATCCCAAGTCTAAATAGTTAAATATATATGTCGCGCCCCACTACAAATATCCCTCTCTGATATGAGTTTTTACATCAAAACTTAATGATAAATCCCACACATATTAATATTTGAATTTCTATATTAAATCCCCTAAAAATACCTTTATCCCGTATATATGAACTCTCCTTTATATATATTTATATATATTTCCCCAACCCATGTTTTATTTACAACATATAGTTTTATTTTCCCGCATGTGATATATTTCCATACCCCACTTACTATAATCATGCATATACATAGGTCCCATTGTTATATAAACTTGACCAATGTATATATCGCATAACTTTCACATTGAATTTTCCAGGGCCCCGCCTATCAGAAACCTCGACCAAATTCAATGCTGTTTGAGAACCGTCAGATCTACACTGAGGAGATCTGACGACTAGTAATCCTTTTGGCATGCCCGATAACAAATTTTTTAACCACGCCACAACCTTGTGAAATGTGTGGTTTCTGGAGCTCTGCTACTGGCTACGTGTCGCTATACCAATTGATCGCATCCATAGGAAAAATATTGCCCGACTGCTTTAGCTCATGTGAAAACCATTAAGCAGTTTCTTCTACCCGTTGCGAAAACTGTCTGGCCTTTTGAATTAACCCGTGCATTCAATGTTAAAACACTGATTGGTTAAAAATCCATATAGCTTCCCTTTGCAAACTTTTTCCCTACTTTCTGTTATAGTTTGGCGTAGAAGGAGCATTTCTGACTATTTTTCAAGAAAAGATCACTTTTTCGACCTTATTTCAAGCCTTTTTCACTAGAATTCAAGATCATTTTCCACTACAACTGATGCAGAAACATTCAAAAGAACTATAAAGATCCTTGAAATGTCAGAAAATATTTCCACTGCCCCAGAACCCTTCCACAAACCAAAATATTCTATTATCTAGGCATTCCTGAAATACCAAGGCATTTGACTTACAAAAAGGAAGTAATTCATTAATTAAAACTATGTAGAAGACTTTGCAAACCTAAAGAAATCCCTGTTGCTTCCTTATCCATTTTCTGCAGACCCTAGACATCTATTTACATATTTCTGAGCTCCTAAGATTTCTTTTGGTCACAGAGAGTACAATTTGAGTAGTTTAAACCATTGTAGACCATAGATAAGCCCCTGTTTCATCTTAAATTAGTCTGCAAACTGTAAATTATCTTTCTGAGATGCTCCTAAAGGCCTAAATAATTTTTTTCTAAGTCAAAAGAGTAATTAATTGAGAAATAAAATAAAAAATAGCTTCTATAAGTATTGTAACTATAAATCCCCTGCAGCCTCCAGTTGTAGGTGTGGAATATACTCCTTTAGCTGATAAAGGTTTTAAAATTAATGACACAGTCACTGAATTTAATCTTCTTGAGCTCCACTATTGGAGCCGTGACAAATCCATAGACCAAGCAGATGAGGTTTTCATTTGGGAATCTAATTTTCCAAAGTATGTTCTCCCACAGACCTTCCAGTGCTCAAAAGTGATTAGACTCTAATAATATTTCTATTTCCCTAACCAAAGAGCCCTAATTACCCATAGAAAATAAATTCTATTCACTATCACAGCTGATTCAATAAACCAAACGCTGCATATCCAACCTAGGCCAGATGAAACCCCTCTGCCCATTGAAAATATTACCTAGTTATACCTGAATCTGGACTTCCCCAAGAGGTTGTAGATATTCCAACTTTCAAGCCTTCATCTATAGAAACTCCCAAGATAAATCCTCCTTACCCATCTGCAATATCTTCTAAGAGAACTAGACACATTATCACAATGTTGTCCTGCATTTTGGGCTATTTTACTGATGAGCATGTTAATGCTTCAATCCTGGGTTTCCTGTCTACTTTCACACTAGGCCAGCCTCCTGCTACCATTTTTTATTTTTCCCAATACCTTGTTGATACTATGCATGAAAAACTTGTTAAAATGCCTGAAGAAGGTGTTTTCAAGTATTCCTCAGTCCTATTCCACATGTTTTTGTACTTTCAGTCTGAGAAATTTTCCATCAACCTTCAAATAACATGATGTTGAAGGTAATCCATAGTCAATTATATTTTGGGATTCAATTATCAGAAAATACTCCACATAGTCCACCTACACAGAGTTCATTGACTCTTTTATTCTTCCTATGGTCAACATGCTGAACAACAGCATGCAGTCAAGAATTAGTGACGAAATAAAGAAGGTCCTACTGTTATCTGAACATATTAGGACACGATATTGGTACTTCTATCAAAAGCATACAGAAACTGGGGTATATGGATCAAATATTGTTCCATATAAGTTGCCCAAATACCTCCCAATGAGGTTATTTTCCCTTGACTATATTATGCAGATCCTTAATTTTGATGGAATCAATTTATTGGCAACCAAAAATAAGACATAATTTAAGATTAAGAATCAGGTTGTCCCTTTATTTGTAACAGTAGAGATGCAGGTCCACAAGAAGAAAAATATTTTCAGGAGTTTAAGTTCAGTCAGGGACATGGAAGATTTGTGTTGCGAAAACCTGCATGTGATCAGCGGCATGGTAAATGTGAATATAGGTGTCATGATCAGTGCACTCTACTGCTAATGGTAGGAGTGAAAACATCATCCTTCAGCCAGCTAAAGGAGGGGAGTTGTCAATTTCTGTAATGGGGCAGGTTTAGCAGCTTCACTTGCAAGGTGCCACCAGAAGAAACTTCGATGAGTTGTGGATGAAGAGTGGTGCGTTAGTTTCGAATAAACTTCAACTAAGTGTAAGATGTGAAATTCATATATATGTATATATGGCTGTCAGTGGGGTATGTTTTAAAATTGCTTTTTTATGGCTACGAGTTACTTTTTTTAAAATGTAAGGAAACATGTTAAAAATGCAAGATTTAGGTATTTAGTGGAGTGAAAGTTGTCCTCTTAAAAAAACTATTATTAGAAGTGTTAAGTGTCCTCATTATTAATTTGACAACTGAATTACCATAAATTTTCAAATATATATAAATAAATTTCAACCCGAAAAAAATTAACTATTAAATATATATATAATTAATTAAATTCAAATTATGGAAAGAGTAACCCAAAAATAACAAAACTTAGTAATAGTAGAACCACTGAAAATCATTTAAATTATATATTTTATATTTATACTTAATTTATAATATTTATCATATTTTTTATTTTTTCTTTAAAGAAGTTAGGATGATTTAAAAACATTTCATTGATGTTTTTAAACATAAAAATAAAATAAAAAAGAATTCAAATAATAATTTATTTTTTTAAATAATTATTATCATATTATATATATAAATTAAAAATAGAGATTAATTATTGAAAATAATTTTATTAATTTTGTTTAAAAAAAAAGATTAAAATAAAATTATGTATATATATCTTAAAATTTGATTTTAGAAATATAATATGAGTTTCTATATAATATAATGAAGTTTTAGAATTATAATATATTATATGAAATTTACAATATAATATCAATTTTATAAATAATATATTTTGAAATTAAATAAATTTTAGAAATGTTATTATGAAAATAGGGTGAGGAGATGGGAGCCTCGAAGAGTGGGAAGGACATAAGTGACAATCTATCTTAAATGTTAATATAAGTGACAATCTATCTTAAATGTTAATACAAGTGTGTATGATTGATGATGGTTCACAATGGATTGTGATCTTTTTAGGTGTGTGGGATTGATAGTTGAGTTATTTGAGCTGAGGAAGTTTATGGACATTTGGTTGACACTTTCTAAGTTGTAATAATTTTTTCACTAGGTAGGTATTGTTCATTATTTTGTTTCGGTATTTCGTTTTGGTCTATGGTACTTTAGGTAGTATTTTAATTGTCCTTATTATTTTGAAGAAAGAGGGTTTGGTGGTTTGTAATTCAAATTTGAAGGGCTAAATGATGCAGGAAATTTATTAAAATTGTATGTGTTTAATTTTTTTTAATTTTAGGAAGTGTTTAAAAAGTACTAGATTATGTAAAATTAAAAAAAAAAAGTTATCGAGGGAATATATAGAGATTGTTTACAGTTTTTGGTGGACGGAAAAAAAAAAGGTCCAATCAAGCTCAATATACTTAAATTGAGCTCTTATGTAACTCTTTGTTACTTAGGGGTTGGATCAAGCTACAAACTCTATTGAATTACTAGCTCAATCAAGCTATTTTTTCAAGATTCCTCAAAACAAAAAAAATCATATTTTTGAAAAAAAGAACTCAATCGAGTTATTTTTCATGGTAATGTGTGCAAAAACAAGTTAATCTATTTTTTCATTTTTTTTGTCAAAACGAAACAACCCATATTTTCGAAAAAATGAATTCATTTGAGTTGTTTTTCATGGTAATGTGTGCAAAAACAAATTCATTCAAGCAAAAAGCTGGTTTCACTCAATGAACAACCTCTGATATATCAAGTGCATTAATGACAACTAAACAATGCCTTTATTTCAACTACATTTTAAAAAATACTTATAAAAACCACATTATTTAACCCTTATCAATACTAACTCAATAAACCTTACTAATTTTAAAAAACCCACTTTCATTAGATAATGTACTTATCTATTGTTTCATTAACATTTTTATACCCTCAAATAAATTAAACAAAACATTTAACAACTAATTTTAAAAACCCAACTTTCATTAAATAATGTACTTATCCATTATTTCATTAACATTTTTTTATGAGCTCAAATAAATTAAACAAAAACATTTAAAAAATGAATTGAAAATAAAATTATTCACTTCCAATCATACCACACTAATTTGTATAAGAGATTCCATTGGCTACTTATCCTACATGAGTGTGGTATAAGAGATTCAATTGGCTACTTATTATCCTAAATGTGAAATCTCACATGTGGATTACGGTAGGACAGTTTTCAATACAATGCAATATAATATATTTCCTTGGAAGTAGTTTCTGACTTTCTGTCGCTCTAGACTTTGCTTTACTTTTTTTAATGTATTGTAATACAATTAGGACCATCACCACCCACAGTTTTGTTTCATTTCATATAAGTGCTTACATCGTAAGAGTGGTCAATTGCAAATGCGCAGAAATTATTGGATATTCATAGATATCTCAGTGATTCAAAATACATAGATTTCAGAATATGCTACAGAATCGTCATAGATATCAATAGGTGCAGGTACTGTGATTGAAGATACAGAGATTTTCAGAATATGATACGATTTTCCGTGACTGTCGGTGTGTATGTGTGATTATCTCCGCTTTCATAGCTCGTCCCGCAGATTGTAAAAATGGGAGTCCTTATGCACACAGAGACGCGAAATATTCGTTAATGCCAAAACCCGCATGTCATCAGCGGCATGGTAAATGCGAAATTTCTATTACGCGTCATGATCAGAGCAGTGTACTGTTAATGGCAGGAGGGGAAGAATCATCCTTCAGCCAACCAGCCTCCCTCAGCGTGTCGTAGGTTAAAAGAAGGGGAGTTGTCAATATGTGTAAGGGGGCAGGTTCTGCAGCTTTACTTGCAAGGGCCCAATAGAAAAACTTGAAAGATAAATAATGGATGTTGCTTGGTGTATTGGTTTGGAATCAATTTCGATTCATTTTAGTTTTAATTTAGTTTTGTTTATTTTGAATAAAGTGTTTTTAATTTTAATTTAATTATCCATAATTATATATTTTAAAATATTTATAATAATAAATACAAATTTATATAATGTTTATAATAATAAATATAAATAAAAAATTGAAAGATTGAAATTTATCTTTTAAGTAGTAATTTATCTTTAAAGTAGTGATGTTATTATGGTTTCTTTAGTTGTATTGGAGATGGTACCACGTGAACACTTGTTTCATTCTTAGGTGGAGATGGTACCTTAGTATGTGTGTTGCTAAGTGAATTTAAATGTAGGCTTACCATCATGGAAGGACACTCTTTCAAGTTGATTGAGTGAGGAGTTGAGGATAACTCTCAACCTCCACTAGAAGTATCACATTGTTTTCATTTGACGCTTGTTGGTGCCTAAACATTGGGCTTTGGAACTCTATATTGGGTGGACTCCCTAGCTAGTATTTCTTTTGTTATATATTGTGGGTATTGTGGTTTTTGAGCAGTTCCTCTAGGAATTCTGCTTTAGGGATGGAAAATTTTAGGGGCTAATATTCGCATATGGGTTAATTTTCCATGATTTTTCCAACAAAACTATTTGCCAATTTCAATTTTTTATATTTAGAAGATTTGCCCGAATTTTACAATATAAAATTATTTTACCTTAAAAATTGCCAACATTATATAAAGAGTATATATAAAATCATTATAAATTTGAATAATTTACAAATACATCAATAAACATGTTATATTTCACATATTAAGGATTAGTGAGATTCGCCAATGTTTTTAGATTTCAAGATGGTTTTTTTGGTGGTTGGTGTTCATTCCATTGGTATCCTCTCTAGGGTTTAGTGAGCATCATTGGAGTTTGGTGATATTTCATTTTCTTAGTTCGAGCTCATGCTAGAAATTGTTGTTCTTCACGTGTATTTCTGAGTTGTCAGTTGTGTCTCTTGTTAGTTACTAGGTGTTTGGGGAAATTCTATATGAGTGTTCTTTCGAGTTTCTAGATCTATATACTCATTGGTTCATGTTAATTATGGTAATTTGGGCACATAATTATTGGTCTCTTGGGGTGGTTCTATTGGTGTCTGAGGATGATATTGGTAGTTTCCTAGGTCATCTGTTAGTGGATCTGAGTCTATTGCTAGAGGTTCAAAGTGTGCAACCCCCCTTAGCTATTTCGTCATTTCTGGTATCTTGATATGGTTTTAACTCTTTTCAGTCCAGTTTGGGCCATAAGGAGGTTGTAACATCTTAATGCTAGGTTATGAGTATGAATTGTAGTGACTTGAATAATCTCCTAGGTTTTGGGCCTCTGTTATGGTCTTTGGGTGATGACCGTCTTGTTTTAAGGTCTAGTTTTGAAGAGCTATCTTATCATTCTTAATCTTATTTTGTTAATAAATTTTTATCTATTCATTGTACTCTGTGATTATTTATAATAGTTTTCATGCCTCCCATACGAAGGATGTTCAATCATAGTGGGGACAGAGGAAACATTTGGAAAATAAAGGTCCACTATTTTGCCTACGATTCTGTGGCTACTACATTTGATGTTGTTACTATCGAAATGAGCAAGGAGATATTAGTTCTTGAGAACAAAGAGCCGACGGATCTTCCATACTACTATGATTCATAATTCGTGGGGGAGGATGGTAAATGGCTCCCAAATCCTCGTAGATTCGGGAAAAGGAAGTTGTATTTCATGGGTTATTTGGCCTTGAATCAACATATAAGGACTCTATTGCGGCTCATTTTCAAAGATAAACAAGTTGAAATTTCTAATTTTTTTTATTCATTACTAAATATTAAATGGATGCTTCATAACCAGAGGTTCTGTCTACGTAATTTTGACTCTCGTCTAGCATGAGTGGAGAGTCTCTTTGTTAGTGATTCTACTTTTGGAGAAATTGTTGGCACTGTCGTAAATAGTGTTCAAAATCTTGCTCTAATTTCTTCAGACCATGACTAATATGGGGGTTTTAGGAAAATTTTCATTCCTTTTTGACATTTTTATGTGGCTTTGTTTCTGTTGGGTGGCTCTTTGGGGTGTTCGTTTCTTTCCTTCTCTCAGCAATGGTTGAACATGAGGTTGTACCTTGGTTTTCTAGCTTATGTTGTGTGGATTTTCAGTGGCCCTATGA
The DNA here is from genome assembly GCA_034641835.2 of Pinus albicaulis. Classification (NCBI taxonomy): domain Eukaryota; kingdom Viridiplantae; phylum Streptophyta; class Pinopsida; order Pinales; family Pinaceae; genus Pinus; species Pinus albicaulis. The sequence goes on from CM076578.1 coordinate 1,763,275,366, forward strand.
TACATAGGTGCTTTTCTCTCAACTCCAGATGAAATGACTTTTTTTTGGTGTGTTATTTGTCTGTTATAACTTTGTATATGGCCTTCTCATAAAGTTTTCTCTTGGGATTTGTAGCTTACGAACTTTGTCTCATATAATTACAATCAATGGCCTTATATGGGCTGTTTTTTATATGGTGTTTGATTACTCTAGTGTGCAAACCTATTACAGTGATCACTCAACTTGAATCATGATTTTGATTTGGAACTTTAGTGTTTTTGTAAATGTTGATATTGTAATTTTGTTGTCTAGATGTTTAGTTTATTATAGGTCTATATGGATATGACTGTCATTGTTTCTCATGTACTATTCCTCTTTTTGAAATGATATAAAACACACACACACACACAGACATATATATATATATATATATATATATATATATATATATACAAAAAGAAAATTCTTCGAAGTAGTTAGCCTCTTTTTTCCCTTTCAATTAAATTTATTATTTAAAAAAATATCATATAGAAAAGTGTCATCTGAAGTGAGTTATATTTTTTTCAGCATGTTGTATTTATAAGCTATGGTATTGACCGATGGTGTTATAAGAAAGATTATTTACATATTAAGTATCTCCACGGAAAATTGGAGTAAATCTCCATAGTTAATATTCTTGTTCCATTGCTTTTTAAATTGTATATGTGTCTAAATTTATATACTATTTTTTTATAATAAATAATAATAATAACATGACCCATGGTCATGTTATTTGTGCATTATAAGCAATAAATTTATTGATGCCATCAAGTTGTAAATTAGTTGATGTATCGAAAATAAATGATATGATACTAAATAAATACTATGCCATTTTTTATAAATTATGATTATGTAGAAAAGTAAGTAAAGATGAGAAGATACACAATCATGAGTTTTTTTTCATTAATTTGGGGTGTCTCTCCTACCTATTTATCCTCATACAAACAATCATTCGAAATTTCTCCACTTGTGTTATCCATTTCCTTGATGTTACCCACTAGAATAATAGAATAAGTCAAATACACTATAACTGTCTACTATAGACTCCTTTACTTTTTTCTCCATCACAAAAAACCCTTCAAATTTTTCATGAACCTATTTACGAAGGATATCTAACAACATGGGATCACCATAACTAAATCAAAATTTTCAACTAAGTGCAATATAAGATGAGCTTACAATCACAAGAAAATTCTAGGTAGTTCCTTATCAAACATATATATAATCTCAACTATTCTCAATGTCATTGTGGTATGTTAGGAATACTATTGTACTTTGATATAATATAATTTACAAATAAAATATAGCACATCAGAGGCATTCATGAAGGTCATGATTCACAAAACCATGAAAAGAGAGAAGGATAATTGCATTATAAAATAGACAAGTAAAAAATTAAAGAGGGAATAATGTTACAAATTGATTTGTCACTCTTATGCAAATGAACCAAATCTAGGTCTTACACGATCCAATGAACTATGATCATAAGTCCCCTTTAAATATGGAATAAATGCCTTTCAATGGTGTATAAGAATCCTCGATTAAATATCTAAGAAACACTAATTTTGGAGGACATCACGAGCACTAAATTTATAAGTTTTGATGATGCATTATTTCACAATATATACATAGCTATGTCATCACACTTTTTCTTATGTTAAGGCCACAATGATATTATTACTTAGGTAAAACATAAAAATTAAATGAAGCTTCCTTTTCTAGAAGCCTCATGACCAATATCTAATCCAAATTCGTTGATATTGAGCTCTATCTCCCCATATCTTAGGCCTCCCTCCTCCTATAGTGGATCCATCTCACTCATTATGGATCTCTATCCTGCCTTCATGGATTTCTTCACTTCCACTCCTTATAAGTACAATTCCTTGAAATACATATGGGTTTCCATTTTAGACCTTTCAACTTACCTACATGCTGCTCAAATTTCCGTTGGCGTTCTTTTCATTTCAAAGGTTTTGGCTGAGGATCATTGCAAGGAGGCTCCAACATCAAGTCACTTGGTTGTAAATCTGCTAGTCTATATCATTAACACAAATATTTTATGATTTCCCATATGCATGTGTTATGATATTTATTGTATGGTTCCTTGATCTCTTACATGGTTTAAGACTTAATATTTGATATATGTTATGCTCTACTCTCTTGTTTGGTTTTGTCTTTGCAGGTATCCTCTTGGAGCATCAAGAGAGAAATGTTGGAATATAAAAAAAACCAAAAAGGGTCATCAAATAGCATTTCATGAAACAATATGAGTCTTTGCATCCTCTTATATCTGTGATTTAATCGTAAACTAGGGAATGTTTATATTTATTTGTTTGTTTGTTTCTAGGCTTGGTTTCCAATCTTAGGGATATTTTCTTTTGTCTGCAACATATTGGGTATGAGATGCTCTTTAGTTTCCTATGCTTTTAAAAATTTTGAGTTGGGTTATGAATATTTTGGTTAGCCTTCATTAATTCTATAATTCTACAATTGTATGATCTTTAGATAATGTTATTTTATTTTTTCTTGCTTCTTGCACCCATCATGAGATGTATTTAGTGACAATGCATTTACATCACAATTTTTACCTTAAAAATCACATCCATCACTCTGGTGTTAGTTGTTGACCCACAATGAGATTTGGAAAATTGAAAGCTCTCTGTATTCTTCTCTTCTTGAGCCTCAATTAGATATGTGGTTTGATTCCTAAATTTATTTTCAATCTATTGTAAATGAAATTGTTTGCTTTGATTTCATTTGATTGCTTTGTGTGCAATTTTATATTGTTACATTATTTTGGTCTAGTTACTTAGTTGACATATTGAAGGAAAGAGGCACTGTAGTAAATGATCAAATATGTTGCATCTTTCTCTCTTTGTCTACTGTAATAACTTTTAGAATCATTTTACTTATGCTTTTGGAATGTTTTGTTACATTATATGAAAATTTTCTTTTCACAAAAATAATTAAATCATGCTTGGATTGAATTGACATTGAATATCTCATTTTGAAAGTTAGTGCATATTGAGAGTTTGTTTTGTTTTCTGTTTAGAATTGATTTTTCTGTTACAAAAATTGTAGGGTTTATTTTGAAAAATGTGCTTTTTGAATCATTTAGTTTGTTAGTGAAATGAATTTTTTTGAAGATATGATTTTGCACTTGTTGAAAAGTGAACGAAGCTTCTCCTTTTTGTAAATAATATTCATCGAATCAAAAAGGTTACAATTTCATGTTAGTGGCATCAATTGGAATTGAGTTATTATACTAGTTGGTATCATACACATTTTATTCCCTTAATGAAAGTGAAACGTTAAAATAAATCAAAAAATTAATCAACAATAATCACATTTACTGTGGGTTTAGGTTAGAATACTTGTTCCATCAATTTAGGATTTGTCGTTATTTGTCAGTGTTACATTCTGTAGGTGGTCGTTATTCCATGCACATTAGAGTATATAGGGTCGCTTTCCATGTACACTTGGGTATATAGGAAGAACACCACATGTGATGAGTATAGAATGCTTCCCATTGTACAATTATGCATTATACAACTCTAACATGTATTGCACTTCCACGTACCCTCAGGTATATAAGAATCACCCTCTAGGTTGCCAACTTTCCATAGGTACTTGATTCAACCTCGTTGTTGTTTATGATACATTGAATACAACATTAAGGGATATTTTCTACATGTACTTAACGATATATTGCAATTCATGGAAGCTTGGTAACCTCTTATACCTCGTACCCCTTTTTTACTGCTATTGTTTATTTTGATTGGTAAAATTGTAAAATTCATCATCGTACACTTGTAATATTTCTTCATTAAAATTAATTATGGTTGATCCACCTTGATGCTATCGTAGGACTCAGGGTTGACCCCCTGATATTACACCTAAATCCTCGAGCACTACAAGACCTCTAGTTACAAAACCTGAAGACACAAAATCTTATAAATTTAAATGCACATGGTAGGACCTAAAGTTCTGAAAATTACAGAACCAGAATTTATTCAATATGATCTTGAGGCAACTCAAAACTTTAGAACTAGAATTGATTGAACTTAAATATGAAACTAAGTCTGAATTAACTGAGTCTGAAAGTTCATAACCTAGTATACTTGAATATTTATTCAACTAGTAACTCGATAAACGCATGTTTCATCTGCACCTAGTTCAATTTATACTCCTATACTCATTACATCTCTACAACTTGTAACTTTAGTTCTTGAAATGGATAATTTACCACCTGGGCTTTTAAGTATTGAAGAAATTACTCAAGCACTTGCTATAATTAACTATACTCTTATTTGAAAAGAGCTTGTAGTGGTTAAAATCCCATATCCTTTTTTACCCGACTCTTCGTATACAACTCCTTTATCTTTTTTACATAGGGTAACTCCATGTTTACACACTCGTTTACCTTTCCTATCAAGGAAAACCATGAAAAAATCCTCAATTGTAGGTCAACCTTCATCCACCCTTGAAAGTGGAATTACTCAAGTAAATATTACTTCCATGTTTACATGACCTACGAAATCATTTATATTTGGTGGACCCTGTAAACCTATCGGGTATCATTCACTCAACAAAACCTTTTTAGCATTTTCTCCTAGTCATCCTTCTTCTCCAATTTCCTCTTTTTCTTCTGGAATCCCATTTGATTTATTTCCAGTTAATGTAGAATATACTTCCTAAACCATGAAATTTCCACAAATTCCCATGCATGAAGTGTCATTGGAATTTTAAAAACAATTAAATAGGTTATCTAGTGGTAGAGGTATCCCTCAACAAATCCTAGCTATATCCTACCTTCCAAGATGGGGGCAACCATCCTATGGACCATATTTTTCTCTAGGAGGGAAACCTCTTAGAGTACCATATCCTTCATATATAGGACCATCTCTTGGTGGAACTTATTGAACCCTTGGTCAAATAACTCAAGTAAGCCCAATTCAACTTGGTGTAACTCAACACTTGATTAGTGCCTCATTCCTGGAAATCATAGGTACTATTTAGAACCATGTTTTTGGTATTGTTCCCTAGTTACCTTCTATTTAAATTGTTTAGGGCACTCCTCATGTTGGGAATGTTTTCTGGGTAAACTAGCACAAGTATTTTATTATCAATCCAGGTTTGTAGAATTTAGAAGCATCTCCAAAATATATGGATTTCAACTACAATCAAATTTAGAAGATGAATTATTGAAATTAAAGGACATTCATATTACAAATATAAAACATAACTAAATTATTTCTAATTCAATTATGTAATAATAAAAATATGAAGCTCCTAACTTAGGATAACTTGTTTGTCTTTCTCTACAATACTACTTCATGAATAGAAACCAACACCACTAATAAACAATAACTCTTTATGCATAAAAGAATAATAGAAGATGCTCCTAACTAAGGAGGTCCTTTTTTTCCTTCATTACAAATTCATTCATCATTAATGCCATTGTTAGAAAACTGGAAATTCATAAAATCACTTAAAAGCAAGAAAGATGAATTCTAGTTTCTAGTCCCTAATCAGGTAGAAGGAGATTTTAACTTAAAAACTGGTTTGACCCTTCATATGCAGATTATAAATTATATTTGGATTCATCAACAATCATAACATATAATCATACATCTAATTAAATGATTAACCATGAAACAAAATTATTTCAGGAAATTGCAACTAAATAAACCAGAAAGTGCACTTAGCTCAGTGTGGGGGCCCTCCACCCTTGCCTCGCACACTGAGAGTAATTTAAGATACTAAAAATCAATCAAGAATTTACCGGATAGAACAACAGAAAATAATATAGAACTGGTTCTTCAATTTTCTCCCAAAGTTCAGAAATATCAAAGTGAAATGATACAAATTATACATCTGAATGCCTTCAATGTCTTAGGCTTAAATAGAGAAATATGAAAAAAAACTCATCTAAAATGTCTCCTACATCCATGTATATCCTTATCCTATCTATTAAAGTCGATCTCATTTGTATAATCTCTCAAAATTTGGAAAATCCAATAAAATGCTAAATTTGACCTATTCCCTAGGGATTTCCATAAAAAAAGCTCATGTTTGATCGCCTTTCACCGGTCCTGTTTAACTTCAGTTTGATCAAAACAATAGGTGTAAATACAATCTTAGTTCCCAATATTTTTAGAAATGTAGTCAGCTCAATCCCAATTGTCCTGCAACTATGACACTAATGAAGACATTACGGGAATTTCTCGTTCGATCCAAAAATACAATTAAAACCCATTTGTTACAAAAAATTCTAAAAATTGAAAAACATAACTTATTTGCCTGAACGTGCAGAATAAGGTCAAAATAGGTCATATGTGGATGGTATAAATTCGAAAATGATGGAAATTAGGTGGATTTTAATAAGAAAAAATTGGTAAAAAATGAGGGCCAACATCTCCCCCTTGCTTACTCTCAAACATGTCCTCATGTTTACCTCTATTTGTTTGACCTTCAGATTTTGTATGATGACTGGCCTGCTAATGTACTTGTGACTCTGGCTCTTGATGTTGAAGCTCCCTAATGAGCTACCTGTAAAAGGATTTCAATACCCTCATGTCCTTTTTCTTCTCTTTTATAAATTTCTATTTTCACCTTTTTGTTTCTCATGTTTGCAAATGATTGTAACAATGACCTTTGAAATTCTTCACCTTGCACTATGGAATTCCAAAAATCAGTATCAATTATGACCATGTGATGAAAACTATAGGCACATTTTGAACATGATGAACTCCTTGGTGATCAACAACAATGTCGCACAATTACAAAGAAAACACCAATCAAACACATCAAAGATTCTTTCACTTATGTAGGGGGTTTTCTTCTTGCCATAAATCCACTAAAAAATAACTTGTGCCAATCCTTTTTATGAATAGTCATTCACTTTCAATTTATCCATTGTTTTACACACGCAATCTGCAAAATATGGGTTGAAAGAACCAGGAAATATCCCAGATAGCAACTAATTTAAGAAAAGTGTCCATGATGAGCTTAACTGGGCTCCTTCTGAAGAAAACCCATTTTCTCATTTTTCAAATTTCAATTTAGTTTTCTCAGAAAAAGCAACGAAAAATAATGGCTTCAAAAAAATCAAATGCATTTCTGGGAGTCAATAAAATTTCATCATCATTCAATTTGAAATCAATTTCTGGAAAATTAACAAATGCATGCATTTAATTGGAAGTCGATTTATGGAGAAACTACTGTGTGCATTCATTGTTTACTGTTTGTTTGGAAGTTGAATTCTGGAAACAAAAACCATTCTACAATTTTGAATGTTTCTTTTAAATTTAATAACACCACCACTCACTGCTTTTCAAAAAATCAAATTCTGGAAATGGGCAATTTTCATAAATCTGAACAATTATTTTTTAAATTTCACCTTCTTCACATTCTCAGAATTCGAATGCTGGAGATTTAATTTATGTTGGAGAAATCGAAATGTTGAAGGTGATCTTATTTGGAGAAATTGAATGCTGGAGAATGCTCAAGTTAACCATTGTATGTAACATAACCACTCATCCATTCACCGCCTTTTGAGAAATAAATTCTTGGAAAATTAAAATCAACCTACAAGGTGATCATAATTATGCTCAGCTACATAATCCTACTAAAATGCATCCTTCTCTACCTTCAATTTTTGTGTCTTCTATATTTTGTTGCAAAAAGGAGTCTGCTGCTCTTCAAAACTGATAAAAATTTTTCTCTCTGTGTACAAAGGCCATAAAAACACTTTAACAATGTTTTTACTATTCCATAACTCGTGTTTCAATGTTTTTTTTTCCAAAATCTTCTCAAAAACCCCTTCTTTATTTTTAAAAAATTCTCACTGTGCATATATAAAATGGACAAGTTTTCCATCGTATGTATGAGAATAGGCATAGTTCTATTATGAGAATAGGCATAGTTCTATTCTCTGTATGTATAAAAATGTCACTGGAAATATGAGAAATGAATGAATTTGCCACTCTGTATATGAGAATGGAAAGAAAATATACCAACTTGTATAAAAGATGGAAGAATGTCATTCACTCTGTATAAACTTGGGCAATTTTTCACTCACTGCATATAAAAAATAGGAAAAAACATTGTTTTATGTTCAAAATCATACATGAGGAAGCTCTTTTTTTTTAATCTCATTTACCTGTTCTGGGGTTGATCTTGTCGATGTGTCTGAGACAACTTAAAATTCTTGTGTTAAAGAAATACGCTTCGACTTTAACAAAGATTCACTCATTATTGATGGAAAAGACATTTTTTTTAATGATGGCAGAGTCTCAGTTTAATAAATAGAGTTTAACTCCTTCAAACGTGACACATTTCAAACTAAACACGAGTTCTCCTACCCTAAAATACATTCAACAACTTCTCGCTATCTTGGAAGTGATTTCTTACCTATTTTTGTGGGATTTCTGTAGTCTTTTGGAGCACTCAGTCAACTTGTTACTGAGAAAATATCGGCCTCAATATTCTTGAAAAAAAAATGACATGTTCTTCCATTATTTCTCCATGACTTTCCTATTAATATGTAATTCTCCCTCTGTTCAGGGTTCTCTATTCTGCGCAACACTCTCTGTGTCTTTCCTATTTTTTTCTCCTTCCACGAGGATTATCTCTATGTGCATACAAATGCATAATGTCATGCTTCTCTAGATGAGCATAGTTCTAGCTACGATGGTGGGAGGATTGCATTAAAAAAAACATTTTGATGCTTATGGGTGATGGCTTTGAGTTTTCACGGAAAAAGTGTCTTCGTTTGATTGCATCCTCCTTCCATGGTGTAATGCCTATTTCTTCACCAAACTCTATATTTCCTTCATTCGTACCTTAACTCATTCCTTTGTATGAAATTCTCATTCCATTCATTTCGTGAGGCTCCATTTGTTTTTTAAATGATATATATATGTATGTTCCTTTTTCATTACTTATTGTTTTTCCTTCATACATATTTTTAATTATATATATATATATATATACACCGTTTTTGCCATAATATATATATATATATATATGTGCTTTCAAATTTTTTCATGATTTCTTGTATGCCTGTTTTTTAATGTCCTCAATTTTCGATCAAAATGCATATAGTGTAATGTAGGGATATATGGATTAATGTAGGTGAAATGAAAGGTATGGTAAGATAATGGTAAGGTAATTCATAAGATTATGATGATGTATGATGGTGTAATGGATATGGTTATGATAAATGTAGAATTATGATGGAATGTAGGATTATGATGAGGCTGGGGTAGGAATGTAATGTTTTATGTGATGATGTAGGATATAGGTAGGGTAAATTTAGGGTGTTAGTAGAACGATAGGATGCATATTCAAGTTTAAATCAGTTTTAACAATTCTAGAAATTTTTCAAGATCAAGGGCTTTAAGAATTATTTTTCACTTACAATACTCCTTTTTCATAATAGCTCTAACCCAATGTAAATGTTTTTTTGATGATGACCATTGCTATTTCATCCAAATTTGACTCATTTTGATGATGATGGTTCTTCTAAGATTAATTCCAATGGAATGTAAACACTTGTGTCTTCTTATTTGATCCTCTGGATGTTGTTGCATGTCTTTGCATCTGATATTGATTCACGTCCCTTCCGCAGTTTGTATTTCATTTTTCAGGTCCCTTTTGACATGATATGGGTCCCTTCTAGATAATGTTCTTAATGATATCTCAAGTCCCTTTAGCACAATATTTTCAATTATGTATCAGGTCCCTTTGTAATTGAGGTTCCTTCTTCAATTCAGTTGCTCAAACTATTTACATAGTTTTATTACAAGCTCCCCCCTTGCTAATGTTAAGAATTTTCCTCAAGTCTTGGATTTCTTGAAAGATTATTTATGAAAAATCAAACCAAAGTAAATAAAATAGAGAATTCATATTGGCAAAACAATTTGGTTTTCCGATATGAATTGACTTTGTATTGTGCGAGTCTCATGGATTTTCACAACCAAACTCTTTTATTATTTTTTAACTCTCTCTATCTTTTCTTTTCCTCTTTTGGATGAAGGTGGGGTATAATGGAGTCAGAAAGTATGTAATTCTTATGAAAGTAAGATAGGTTGAAGTCATCAACTAAGAGTATATGGATATATAAACAGATAATAGGTGTGGACATCAACATGCAAGATTACGAATCTTAACTTACAATATGGTATATGAATGACATCATGAAAAATATGGCTTATGAAAGGCTTATTTTTCAATTGGTGTGACTTGACATGGTACAAAAATTTAAATCTTCTTATTATTCTTAGCTTCATGTCTTCTGCCTCGATCTTGATCATCTTGTAGGGTTGTTGATGTTGTTGGTCAACAATTGAAAGAAAGCTTCATGAGTTTTGAGTTCCATTAGATGAACTCGACATCCTTTGAATTCCACTTTGCTTAGATTTGAACATTTGTATTCATATTCTAAAATATGGTTTTTTTTTAAATTGACTTTGAAAATTCCTTTGTCTATGGATTTCTCCTCTTAAAAGTTCTTATGACCTGCAAAAACATAGCATTTTCCTTCAAAAAAAATTAGATGATGGAGGGAGAGAGGTGTAAATTCTCTCTTCTTCCAATAAATATGTAAAATAATTATAAGCACTTCTTGAAAAAAAGTCCAAAGATGATATACAAAGAAAATTCATTTGTTTACCATTTGAGGAATGGTGGCCAACCTGGACCTCATAGTGGTATTTTTTTCACAAAATATTCATTTTATGTAAAATTAGAGTGAACCCAAATTTTTTTTGAAGTGAATTCATATGGCTATGTCCATTATAAACAATTTTTCAAAATGGTTTAAAATGATATGCTAAAAATGATGAGAAGTATCATGTTTGATATAGCTTCTTATAAATTGTTTACTAGACCAACAATCACTATTTGGACTGTAACTTTTTAGTTAAATATAAGATCGATGTGATTCCACTTGGAGACTAAATTATATTCAGTTTAATATATTTAGTAGAAACAGGTTTTTAAATACAGTAGGTTTTGCTAGAGTCAGCCTTTGCAGCCTTCCTTCAGTGATCAAACATGCTCTTACAAAGTGATTTTAAGGTGTCAAGGTCAAATTTTGTCATTTCAATGAGTCGTCAAGCAAAATTTGGTCACTAGGCATTAGGTCTAGGGTTTGTTTTTACTCCTGTCAAAGTTGTCCAAATGTCGGTTCATGTCACCATTCAGCTGAGTGTACCATCATTCAGAGGGTTTTCATCATTATGTCAAGTTCCATTGGGTCATTTTACAGCTTGTTCATGCTTCAGTTGTGCCTTGGTAAGGTCCATTTCCCTCTCCTAGGGTTTTGGAGGTAATTTCTCTTGGATGGTCAAATCATCGGAAAAACTTGTATCTTGATGTTCACACACCTTCCCCTATCCTTAATATACCTTATTAAACACTTCCCATCACTGAGATCCCCCAAATTCCTCATTTTTGCACAAACCCTAGTTTCTAGCCACAACTTGGCAATTTTCTAGGCTAGGCCTGTGTTTTGCCCTTTTGGACCCCTTCCCCTCGCTCAATCTCTGTGATTCCACTTTCCCCTACTTCCTAACATCCCTCCCTACTTCCAAAAATTTCCCCAAGAATTTAGAAGCCCTTTATCCCCTTCATTTCGCTTCATTTCGACAAAATCCCTTGTTTCACACATCGGGATAAGTTTCACTCAAAAGATGTTTCAGAGAAATAAAAGATGAATTTTGGAAAACTGAGAGAGGTTTTTGTCCACAACATCCCAAGGAATAAAAACCTCTTTCACTTTTTACACAAGTATCATGGTTTTAGATAAATGTCAAAAATACCGTTGCCTCAAGAGAATTGATGCACCTGCTGGGAGTAGTGTTGGGAGATTTGATTTCTGATAGGGTAAATGAACTCCAAATTGAGAAATTCCACTTGGGTTGGATATCCAACATCCATATCTTTCCAACGAGCTATCATGACCTCAATTCTTAAGTTTTAAAGTGCCTCAAATCAAATGAAGACTAATTTAATTAGTGTGACAAGACTAAGGATTGGGACAACTTGCCGGAGGAAAACTTTATTTTTGGATTTTTCATGGAAATTTATAAAAGTAAAAGATGCCAAGCATATCATCGTGTTGGATGGTCAAAAGGCCCAAAAACACCATGAAAATCACTCTGCCACCTTTTGCACCAGAAAAAAGTACTTCTGGGAGAATGAAATTTTGGAGGGTCAAATGAGCTCCAAATTGGGAAATTCCACTTGGTTTGGATAGCCAACATCCAGGGCTTTCCAACGAGCTATCATGAGCTCAATTTGGATGCCGGAAAGTACTTCAAAATCGGGCTGAAAGTCATGCGACCCACTTGTTTCAGGCATGCGACCCACTTAAATTTTTCGCTGAATTTTCAACTTCCAAATTTCGTAGTTTCACGCTTGGGACCAGCTGTCAGGATGTTGAATTTTGAGTTTTTATGATGTAAATTGAGGGTTGGCATGTAACTTTGGCTCATTTTTACCTATTCTAGAAGATTCACTCTCAAAAAAGTGAAAATCATGTAAATGAATTAGTTTCCACTCTTTTAGAGGCAAGTTGTTAGCTGCCTAGATTTTAGCTCCTTGATTAGAATTTGTTGGAACTGCTCCTAGAAGGAGGATTTAGACCCCTAGAGGTGTGGGAATGGGTTAGGATGCTCTATATGATGTAATTTCTCAATCATTTTCAGAAGTTGGAGAGGTTGGACTCTTGGGAAACTTTGGCACCATTGTACATATTTTTTCATATTTTGGCTAAGGAAAGATCAGAGGCTTTGCGGCACTTGTTGGGATCCTTGTGGTGTTTTGTTCTTGATGGTGTTTTCTCTTTGTTTACTGTAAGTTCTTCATGTTTAATGTATGCCATTCCTTTCATATGCTTCTGAACTAGATTGAATGAGTAGATGAGGTTGAATCCATCGTTTACCGTGCTCTGCCTTTGAATTCATTTAGTTATATATGTTTTCGACTGTTTGGAGAGGATCCAAGTTCTTCTTTGCCCTCTTCAGCTCCTCGTCGGTCTAATCTATCCGTATATCCAATCTAAAGCATCAAGACGCTCACCTACCTCGCCCCAACTCGAAATCTGCAAAGGTCTGACCTTATCCCCGGACCCAATATTTGTTTCCCCATTTCTCCAGCGAAAATCCAAAAATCAAAAATCAAACATACCTATCTCTTTACTAGCCTAAAATTAGTTCCTATCGTAAGTCATCTCGCATCCTATTGCTCATCTTATCGAGATTGATGGAGAGAGCCCTCTCCTGCCCTCGTAGGGCTAGCTACGAGGCTAAGTGTGGTTTGATGTAGCCTTGAGTTTTATCTCATTTCAGCCTGAGGTAGATTTGAGCGCTAACATAGTGGCGACCATACTGGGGAGAAACTCAAAACGTTTGTTTGTTATAGACTCATTATTCCCGAAGTCACGCCGTAGCCTTCAAACGTCGCTATGTATCGCTAAGTAGATAATCAGGTCACGGGGACTGGTTTAACTTGAATCATAGCACTTAACTTATAAATCTGCCCCAAAGATACGAAACTAAGTTGCGTATCCGATCGATGGTGACGCAAATGCACACATATGAAGGCTGAAAAATTCACCTAGTGACTCCAACTCGATCCAGAGATTCCAGTGCTCGCTGATCCACTCATGCAATGGTAGGGTATGTGGTAAACCCTGCCCTGTGTGAAGCTATAAAAGAAGTTAGAAATCAATTAGTGGATTTTGAAATTAATGAAGAATTTTTCAGTGTCTTGCTTCAATGTTTGAAATCTCTGAAGTTTCCTCTTGAAACTAAAACTAGTTTCTGTGAGTTAGTTGTTGAAAGAATTGAGAAGGAGATTCAATATTTAAATGATCAGATCCAATCATATGAATTCCGAGATCCCAAAAAGTTCTTGGAAACTCTTCCTCCTTCAAAACAAGAAACAATAGAGTTGCCTACAGATGTTTGCATTGACAGTGTGCAGCTGGAGGTATGTATTGCAGAGTTGGGGCAGCAAACGGAGTCTGGCTTTCGCGATCCTATTGCGATGTACATGGAAATGTTTTTCAGTTTGACTGACAAATCAAACTGTCTTTTACATGATCAGACTCATTATGTGCATGTAGGGCTGCCAACAATTGCATCTGTGATCTGGTTGAAGCACTCTCAAGCAACATTTTTCTCAGATTTACTTGAATGGTTGATCTGGCATTACAGTATTACCTGATCTATTGTTTTTGCAGCAAAGTAGGGTAGATTTTGTAAATAAATAAGCAGCCAAAGGGCAGCATCTTGTTCCAGTTTCATTGCAGCTTTGGTGTGAAGTTTGTTAAGTCAGTTTTTTCAAGTTATTTCAGTTTGCCATCAAGTCGGTTTGAGCCAAGTTTCAGTCAAGTTTCAGTTAGTTTTCAGTCAAGTTTTCATTCAATAAATGTGTCAAAGGTTTTGTGTTATCCGTTCAAATAATGATTCCATCGCCCAATGGATGAAGGCACTGGTCTGCTCTCCCAAAGATCTGCCGTTCTTGGCACCTCCAAGGAGCTACCATCCCCATTGGCGCCAATGTTAGAGTCGGCCTTTGCAGCCTTCCTCCAGTGATCAAACATGCTCTTAAAAAGTGATTTTAAGGTGTCAAGGTCAAATTTTTTCATTTCAATGAGTCTTCAAGCAAAATTTGGTCACTAGGCATTAGGTCTAGGGGTTGCTTTTACTCCTGTCAAAGTTGTCCAAATGTCGGTCCATGTCACCATTCAGCTGAGTGTACCATCATTCAGAGGGTTGTCATCATCATTTCAAGTTCCATTGGGTCATTTTACAGCTTGTTCATGCTTCAGTTGTGCCTAGGTAAGGTCCATTTCCCTCTCCTAGGGTTTTGGAGGTAATTTCTCTTGGATGGTCAAATCATCGAAAAAAATTGTATCCCGATGTTCACACACCTTCCCCTATCCTTAATGTACTTTATTAAACACTTCCCATCACTGAGATCCCCCAAATTCCTCATTTTTTCACAAACCCTAGTTTCTTGCCACAACTTGGCAATTTTCTAGGCTAGGCCTGTGTTTTGCCCTTTTGGACCCCTTCCCCTCACTCAATCTCTGCGATTCCACTTTCCCCTGCTTCCTAACATCCCTCCCTACTTCCCAAAATTTCCCCAAGAATTTAGAAGCCCCTTATCCCCTTCATTTCGCTTCATTTTGACAAAATCCCTTGTTTCACACATCGGGGTAAGTTTCACTCAAAAGATGTTTCAGAGCAGTAGAAGATGAATCTTGGAAAAAGGAGAGAGTTTTTTGTCCACAACATGCCAAGGAAGAAACACCTCCTTCACTTTTTACACAGGTATAATGGTTTTAGATAAATGTCAAAAATACCGTTGCCTCAAGAGAATTGATGCACCTGCTGGGAGTAGTGTTGGGAGATTTGATTTATGACATGGTAAATGAACTCCAAATTGATAAATTCCACTTGGGTTGGATAGCCAACATCCAGATATTTCCAACGAGCTATCATGAGCTCAATTTGGATGCCGGGAAGTGCCTCAAAATCAGGCTGAAAGGTGTGCGACCCACTTAATTTAGGGATGCGACCCATATGATTGGGACACTTGCTGGAGGAAAACTTTATATTTTTGGATTTTTGATGGAAATTTATGCATGCTAAAAGTATTTCCAAAGCATTTCATCAGGTTCTGGATGGTCAAAAGGCACAAAAACACCATGAAAATCACTCTGCCACCTTTCGCACCAGCGGGAAGTACTTCTGGGAGAATGAAGTTTTGGAGGGGAAAATGAGCTCCAAATTGAGAAATTCCACTTGGGTTGGATAGCCAACATCCAGGGATTTCCAACGAGCTATCATGAGCTCAATTTGGATGCTGGGAAGTACTTCAAAATCGGGATGAAAGTCATGCGACCCACTTAAATTTTTGGCTGAATTATCAACTTCCAGCTCAGAGTTTCGGCCAGTTTGGACCAGTTTTGCTTGGGGATGAAATTTTTGAGTTATTATGATGTAAATTTATGTTTTTCATGTAAATTTGGTTCATTTTGACCTATTCTAGAATATTCACTCTTAAAAAAGTGAAAATCATGTAAATGAATCAGTTTCCACTCTTTTAGAGGCAAGTTGTTAGCTGCCTAGATTATAGTTCCATGATTAGAATTTGTTGAAACTGATCCCTGAAGGAGGAATTCGACCCCTAGAGGTGGGGGAAGGGGTTAGGATGATCTATATGATGTAATTTCTCAATCATTTTCAGAGGTTGGAGAGGTTGGACTCTTGGGAAACTTTTGGCACCATTGTACATATTTTTTTTTCATATTTTGGCTAAGGAAAGATCAGAGGTTTTGCGGCACCTGTTGGGATTCTTGTGGTGTTCTGTTCTTGATGGTGTTTTCTCTCTGTTTACTGTAAGTTCTTCATGTTTAATGTATGCCATTCCTTTCATATGCTTCTGAACTAAATTGAATGAGTAGATGAGGTTGAATCCATTGTTTACCGTGCTCTGCCTTTGAATTCATTTAGTTCTATATGTTTTCGACTGTTTGAAGAGGATCCAAGTTCTTCTTTCCCCTCTTCAGCTCCTCGTCGGTCTGATCTGTCCATATATCCAATCAAAAGCATCAAGACATTCACCTACCTCGCCCCAACTTGAAATCTGCAAAGGTCTGACCTTATCCCCGGACCCAAAATTTGTTTCCCCATTTCTCCAGCGAAAACCCAAAAATCAAAAATCAAACATACCTATCTCTTTACTAGCATAAAATCAGTTCCTATCGTAAGTCATCTCGCATCCTATTGCTCATCTTATCAAGATTGACGGAGAGATCCCTCTCCTGCCCTCGTAAGGCTAGCTACGAGGCTAAGTGTGGTTTGATGTAGCCTTGAGTTTTATCTCATTTCAGCCTGAGGTAGATTTGAGCGCTAACAGGTTTGATATCACAAAATTGTTCATGAACAGACCTAGGAGGCAGAGTCTGACAATGTTGATTTTAAGAAATCCATTCACTAAACGTGGAATATATTTTTAACCTGGGCTTCAAATGAGATGATTCAATTTTTTTCATAAACTAGACTTCAATATATATCTCCCTTAGAAACACATTGTTAAAAGAATATGATTTAGTATCTGAAATATGCAGATGAACAGTGAAAACCAAGAATTGTCACCATGCATATTTTTCGACAAGAAGCTAGTATTTTTAGCATATTTTTTTCATATGATCTCAGATTGAGCTGATTCAAATTGATTTGAAAAAAATATTCCAAGGTATATCTTACCTATGAATATCATGTAAAATTGTTTCCATTAGAACCCTCAAATCAATGCTGTACTAATTATGTCCTTAAAACTTTTCTTGAAATCTAGTGTTTATTTTGATCACTTTTTATTTGTGATCCAAATTGAAATTCTCAAAATGGATTTTAAAAACTATATTTCAAGAGATACCTTGTTTAAAAACATGCTTTTGAAAATGATGATATATGGTTCCCTAAAATAGGATTGTCCTTGGTGCATTTTGTCATGAAATCCTTTCAAATGTGTATTGAACAATGATGTGAAGAATTACATATGAGAAAAAGTCTTATTGTGAGGTCATTACAACCATTTATTTATTTTATTCTATTCTATTATACTCTATTGTATAAAAATAAGTCATTGTTTCAAGTATAAGATAATTTACAATGCATCCATTTGCGTAGCAAGATCATAAGTAAACTCATATCCAAGTTTGAAAAATATACTTTTATTAATGCTTGGACATGAAAAATTATTTGATCATAAAGGTTTGATGCTAAGAAATATTGAAAAATGGAGTGGTATTGTGACATAATTATTATTTGAAACCAATTTTTAAGATGATCCGTGTTTTCTTGGTTCTCTCTAGTTCTCATATCACAGAGTTCTTCTTGTGGCACTTGTTCAAAATCTTGAATGCACAAGGGATCTTGTGATATACATGCTAGAAATTATTGAATTTCGGGTTCTAATGTTTGATCTTCATAGCATGTGATCTATGACTCATTAACCTCCTTGCAAATATAACTATAACAATATTCTAATTTTTCTTCTTGTGGATCCTCTTCATGGATGCTTTGTTCTTCTTCTAATTTCTGAAATGAAGATTCATCCCTAGTGATCACTCTATATCGTGGAGAAGGATTTAAGAAGATCCTTTTAGTGGCATACCCTCCTTCGCTAAATGATTTCTTTAACATCATCTTTTGGATATTTTGTTGGGAAAATGGATTTTGTATTTATTTAGTTTTTTTTGGGGGGGATAGGGGTTTTTTTTAATGAATCTGCCCTTCTAATATCTATATCTAGGCATAAAGAAACATAACTAAAAGAAAAACTAAGTTTCGTAGTTTTTGTTGTGTGTGTGTGTGTGTGTGTGTTTTAATATTACTAATTGACTATGTTGAAGTATTCTTCCCCGGCAATGACGCCAAAATGTTGGGACTGTTTTCTGGGTAAACTAACACAAGTATTTAAATATCAATCTGGTTTTGTAGAACTTAGAAGCATCTCCAAAATATATGGACTTCAAGAACAGTCACGTTTAGAAAATGAATTATTTAAATTAAAGGAAATTCATATTACAAATATAAAACTTAAGTAAATAATTTCTAATTGAATTATGTAATAAGTGGAAGAAGAATCTCCTAACTTAGGAGAACTTTTTTGTCCTTCTCTACAATAATAATTCATGAACAAAAACGAAAAGAACTAATGAACAATAGCTCAAGATGAATAAAAGAAAAATAGAAAAGGTTCCCAGCTAAGGAGGTCCTTTCTTTCCTTCATTACAAATTCATTCATCATTAATGCTATTTTTAGAAAACTAGAAATTCAGAAAATCATTTAAAAGAAAGAAAGATTATTTCTAGTTGCTAGTCTTTGATCAGATAGAAGGAGAGTATACCTTCAACACTGGTTTGACCCTTTATAGATATTAGAAATTAGATCAGGAAATTTCAACTAAATTATCCAGAAAGTTCACTTAGCTCGGTGTCGGGGCCCTCCACCCTTGCCTTGCACAATGAGAGTAATTTCAGCTAATGAAACTCAATCAAGCATTCACCATATAGAACAACAGAAAAGAAGATAGAACTAGTTCTTCAATTTTCTCCCAAAGTTCAGAAATATCAAAGTGAAATCATACAAATTCTACACATGAATACCTTCAATGTCTTAGGCTTAAATAGAGAAATATGAAACAAGATCATCTAAAATATCTCCTACATCCATGTCTATCCTTATGCTATTTATCCAGGTCAAGCTCATCCATCTAATCTCTCAAAATATAGAAAATCCCATAAAATGAAAAATTTGACATATTTCGTAGGGATTTCCATAAAATAGGCACTACTTGACCGCCTCTGACCAGACATGTTTAAGCTCGGTTTGACTGAACCAATAGGTGTACATCCAATCTTAGTTCCCAATATTTCGAGAAATGTATTCATCTCGGGCCCAGGAGAAGCGAACAAAGTTCCTTCTCAAGTTAAATACTCCAGAACACTTGGAATATGAAAATATCCATGAGGATACAAATATTATTATATAAAAGGTATGAAGAATGAGATGTGATGAGATGATTGATAATTACAAATGAGGCCTGCTTATATACCTAGGCAAGTGCCTCTTCACGAAAGGTCAAGCTCATTCATTACATTGCCTTCCCCTCAAAAATATTTGTCCTCAAAGCTTGTCGATGAAAGGAATCAATTTATTTTCCTGCTATGAACATCTTCTCGTCTCGGGGTAGTCATCCTTGTCGATACAAGTTGATATGATCCTCTAGGTGACAAATAAAATTGTCGCACTGAGAATGGATCAGACCATCCCAAATAAATCTTCTGTGGAATCTTACGATGACTAGCAACTTGTGATTATTCATTATTATTCTTTGGAATATCAGCTTGCTTCTATTCTGAATACATAGCTTGGTTTAGTTGTCTTCTCCCATGATTTGGATGTCGATAGGGAAAATTTTTGGTTTGACGTCTTTTATTTTCGCCTGGAGAGGATGTTACGGAGATGGTTACATAATCTTCACGTAGAATGTTCCTCATTCGTCAGGCATCTAAGTTTGTTTCTTCTGCAACTTGCTTCTCTTCTTCTTGAGTTGTGACATTTACTGTATCAATGTTCGTTTTTTCTTGAACTTGAACTTCTATATTTGGCAATTTCGATGCTTCATTTTCGATAAGTTGTTGCTCGGATAACAAATGAAGTGAACAAATTTCCTTCACAAGTTAAATACTCTAGAACACTTGGAATATGAAAATACCCATGAGGATAAAAATATTATTATATAAAAGGTATGAAGAATGAGATGTGATGAGATGATTGATAATTACAAATGAGGTCTGGTTATATACCTAGGTAGGTGCCTCTTCACAAATGGTCATATCTTATCAGACATGGCCTTTCAACCTAATTACTGGTTCTCCTCAATGTCCCTCTCCTTAAAAAAAGTGTTGTCCTTAATTATTGAGTAGTTTTGGATGCTTTTGTATAAAATTTTCATGGTCCCATGTCGAATCTTCAGTAGGTAAGTTCTTCCACTTGATGAGATACTCTGAAATAGACCAATTTCGTAGGTGTCGAGTTCTTGTTTCTATGACTGATTCAGGTTCCAATATAATTTTTCTTTCCTTGTCAATCTCAAGAAATATTGTTTGAACTTGGAGCTTGTCACCTATAACCTTATTTAAGCATGAAACATGGAAAACTTACTGCACTTGGGAAGATGGAGGAAGATCCAATTTGTATGCCATAGTACCAATCTTTTGCAACACCTTGTAGGGGCCATAATACTTCCGTGATAATTCATTATCCTTCTTATCCTTCTTGAGGGAAATTCGTTTGTATGGTTTTATCCATAAAAATACCCACTCACTTACATCAAAAATTCTTTCGTTGCATGTTGATCTGCTTGATGTTTAGTGTGACTCTATGCCAAGGTGAGCTTACCCATAATAGTTGAAGAACTTGTTGTTGATTCTAAATGTGATATTTAACTGCTTGAACCTTATAATTTCTCTTAAATATGATGTTATGGATGGTGGATGATATCCATAAGGTGCCATAAATGGGGTCATTTTTGTTGCAGTATGGAAGGAAGTGTTATACCACCATTGAGCCAGAGGTAACCACTTGACCCATTGTTTCTATTTATCAGATACAAAGCAATGAAGGTATCCTTCCAAAAATGTGTTTTCTATCTCTGTTTTTCCATCATATTGAGGATGATATGATGAGCTATGAGAAAATTGAGTACCCAAACAAGGAAATAATTCCGTCCAAAATTTTCCTATAAAAATGGGATATCCGTCGTTTACAATAATCTTTATGTTTCCATGTAGCTTTTGAATTGTTTCCATAATATTGTAGAAACTGTCTTGGCTTTAAATGGATGATATAATGCACAAAAGTGCATAATTCGTAAGTCTATCAACTACCACCATGATGACAATATTTCCTTCAAACTTGGGTAAAACTGTGATAAAATCCATTGAAACTTCCTCCCAACGTTGACTTGGTATCGATACAGGTTTTAATAGACACGGGATCTTACCTATCACAACTTTATTTTATTGGCAAACCAAATGTTCTGCCACAAAATTTCTAATATCAAGTTTAAGCCCATCCCAAAAATATTCCTTGTTGACCCTGTGGTAAGTTTTTAAAAATCCTAAGTGCCCTCCTAAGGGAGAGTTGTGCAATTCCAAAAGAATCTTTTGTTTGAGTTGGGAGTTCTTACAAAGATATAAGCGACCTTTGTACAATAGTGAATCATTTTTCCTACTAAATTTTTCAGATATAGTGGGATCATGCTACAACTTTTGAATGAGTTTCCACACCTCTTCATTATTCTTCCACCCATCCCTTGCTTTGGTTATCCACTCAGTTTGGATTATGGAAATGGTACAAAGCAATGCTAACACATCCTCATCCTTTCTTAAGAGTGCATCTGCAACAACATTTTTCTACCCTTTTTTTAGATGATTTCAAAGTCATAACCCAACATCTTTGTGACCCATTTTTTCTACTCTTATGAAGATAATCTTTGTTCCAAAAATTATTTAAGACTATCATGATCTGTTTCTACCTTGAATTGTCTTCCCAAAGTTCATCATTTCTTTAGTGCATGTAGTATTCCTAACATTTCCTTCTCATCAATAGGTTTTTTTAAATAATTTCATTTGATTTGATGACTTTCAAAAGCAATGGATCTTCCTTCTTTCATTAAAACTCCACCAATTCCATTTCCTGAGGTATCACATTCCATAATAATGGTTTTTGTGAAGTCTGGCATAACTAAGACCTATTCTTGGCACATTGCCTCTTTAATATGTTAAATGGCCTTAGTTGCTTTTGTAGTCCAAGAAAATGCATCTTTCTTCAGTAATGGTGTTAGAGGTGCTAATATTCTCCCATAATTCTTAACAAACTTGTGACAATACCCTGTTAACTGCAGAAATCCTCGAAGATGCTTTATGGTTGTGGGGATTTTACTGTTACGTCCCTATATTACTAGTATAGTTCCTTGTTGTTAGTGTAACCCCCTTATTGTTATTGTTGTACCCCTGCAACCCCCATATTGTTATTATTGTGCCCAAACATTATTATTGTTAGGTTGGCTAGGATTACATTGTGGCCCCATGGACTCCTATATATATAAATGAGGTTTTGGTTATTTCTATCATCCAATAATTTTTCATTTATGTAATGTATTGGAGGTTTCCCCCTCAAAGTGGATAATTTATAAGGTGTTGATCTCTCTTTTATTCTATTTTTGGAGCTGGTTTCATAACATTTGGTATCAAAGCTTGGGATTCTAGGGTTTCACTGCTCCAAACAAGTCATTGTGGAATTTTCACTATAATTTTTTTTTATACGAAGGATTAGAAGCTAAAATTTTTACAGAACGAGGACAAAATCCTGAGGAACATCGTATAAAAATTTCAAAACTTGGTTTGCAATATTTTTGGAGATATGATTTGTGGAAGGTAGGGTTTTTTAGGCTCTCGAATTTCACCTAAAATAGGTCATCATGGAATTTGTGCTATATATTTGTTTCTACGAAGGTTAAAAAGCTAAAAAATTTATAGAGTGAAGCCGAAGTCCTGATGAACTTCCTGTGCAAATTTCAGTTCTTGGTTCGCAATATTTTCGGATATATGATCTTTGGAAGTTAGGGTTTGTTCAGGCTCCCGAATTTCATCTCAAAGAGGTGACCGTGGGAAAATCGTCATAAATATCTCTCTAAGAATTGGATTGGAATTCTATAAAAATTGGCTACAAGTACACGGACTACAATTTCATGTGTATCAATTTCAAATCCGAAGGAGGAAACAATGACACGTCGAATGTCATACAAGTTTGCTCTACTGAACCAGTCCATAATTAGGTCATTGTCAGAGATTGGGCATAAAATTTCCTTGAAGAATCCAAATCAGGTTAGACTTGTGGCATTTGAAATAATATTCAGAGTGTTATTACGGGGCCAAATTTCAAATATTGAAGATCTGAAATCACAAAGATAAATTTCAATATTGAGCTCCTCAAAAGCAAGAAAATTGTGAGTATTTTTTTTCCGAATTTCATAAGTCTTGTTTGAAGAATCAATTTGAATTGATTCCAAGGGAATATTGTAGAATAGATATCAGTATTGGGTTCTAATATGCCCCCTAAAAAGAATTAAACACCCATTAAGCCTTTAGAAGGCTCTACTATGGCTCATGAAGATGAAGAATTGCAACATGACATATCAAAATAACAAGAGCAAGTGCACCAAATTTCTCTCTCGCAAAGAGCAATAGAAAATGAAATGGATGTTTTGAAGAAAAGTTTGGAAGCTATGATAGATGGTTTTAAGAATGCTATGGAAAAAAAATGGAAGGTTTTAAGAATTCTTTATCAAATTTTATACAAGAAATGATTCCTAATGGCAAAAATATAGTAGAGGAAACTCATGATGAGAACAAAATAAATGTTAATCGTGATTTCATAAACTCTAATGATGGATTGAAGACCAACCATATTCAAAATATAGATATGAGGAAATTTTATGGCAAGGATCCTGTAACATGGATACTAAAGATGGAGTAATATTTTGATCTCAATAATGTGCAAAAAACACAAAAGGTACGCATTGCAACTTTACATTTAGAACAAAATACATATGTATGGTATCGATGGCTTTTCTGCCGTAAAAAAATTGTCACATGGTAAATTTTTACGGAGGAAATGATAACACATTATGAGGTTAGAAAGAGCAACATGTTATTTAGCCAATTGATAAATCTCAAACAAAATGGTTCATTGGTGGATCACATTGCGGACTTCCAAAAATGAATATGAGGGTAATTGATATTCCAAAGGAACACAGGATTGATGTCTTCTTAGGGAATTTAAAGGATAACATCCAACATGAAGTTCTTGTTTGGGAACCTAATTCATTGGAGAAGGCATTCATGTTGGCAAGAAAAATTGAATCTAAAATTATGGCGACAAGGAGGCCTACCATTCACATCTATAAAGATGGAAGTGTTTCTACTCCTAGATTTCCACAACCTACAAGGTTGAAACCACAACAATTGGAAGAAAAAAGAGCAAAGGGGCTTTGCTACATTTGTGATAGAAAATACACTAAAGGTCATAAGTGTGTCGAGAAGAAATTATTTTACATATATTGTGAAGAGGAGGAAGAAAATGAACAAGAAACTTGAAAAGAATAGGATTTACACTAGGAACCAACCCTACAAGAAGAAGAAATGAGTCCGACCATATCGTGTAATGCATTGGAAGGAATTACCACTCCTTAAACTCTCATGTTAGATGGACATATCAAGAATAAAAAGGTAATAGTGTTGATTGATTCAGGTAGTACCCATAGTTTTATTCGTTGTAAGGTAGCTAAGGAATTGAAATGTTTCCTATACCTAGCACTAGAATGTCAAGTAATGGATGCAAATGGAGGAACTATAAATTTCTCTAGAAAATGCCATAATATCAAACTATCCATGGGGGGATATGTATTAAATATTCCAATCATTTCCATCCCAATGGGACGTGTTGATGTTGTACTAGGAGTACAATGGTTACAAGCTTTGGGGACGATAGCTTTTAATTTTCAAGAAATTTTCTTGAATTTTTTCTTGTAAGGAAAGGAAATCGAACTACAGGGTATCGCAGGGAAGCCAGGAAAGATAATAATCTCTAATGTCATGACAAATCTTCTAAAGAAAGAAGAACGAGGTGCAATTGCACAATTATGCTCACTAGAAGTTCCAATATCAAAATCGTCTATTTCTCCAGATCTCCAGAAGGTGTTGGAAAATATTTCCAAGGTGTTTGAAACTCCCAAAGGACTCCCACCTATTCATGATCATGATCATGATATTCATTTGATTCCAGGAAGTGTTCCTCCAAACATCAGGCCTTATAGATATACTTATGTCCAAAAGAGTGAGATTGAACATATGATTGCAAAAATGTTAGAGGCTGGTATAATTCAACCTAGTCAAAGTTCTTTCTTTGCTCTAGTAGTATTGGGGCACAACAAGGATGGATCATGGCGCATGTGTTTGGATTATAGGGAGCTCAATAAGCTCACTATTAAAGATAAATTTCCCATTCTTGTGATTGATAAATTATTTGATGAATTACATGGAGAAATTTATTTTACCAAGTTGGATCTTCGTTCCAGATTTCATCAAATTAGAATGAAGACTGAAGATATTCCAAAAACAACATTTCGAACTCATGAGGGTCATTATGAATTTTTCGTCATTCCTTTTGGCCTTATTAATGCACCTTCTGCATT
Organism: Pinus albicaulis; assembly: GCA_034641835.2. Taxonomy (NCBI): domain Eukaryota; kingdom Viridiplantae; phylum Streptophyta; class Pinopsida; order Pinales; family Pinaceae; genus Pinus; species Pinus albicaulis. The sequence goes on from CM076578.1 coordinate 1,763,301,236, forward strand.
TCAAAGTTTGATTAATTCCATTTTCAAACTCTCCCTTAGAAAATGTTTGCTAGTATTTTTTGATGATATACTAATCTACAAAAATTCTTGGAAGGATCATGTTGAACATGTTGACAGGGTGCTCAAACTATTGGAGGAGAAACAATTATATGCAAAAACATCCAAATTTTTTTTGGAGTACAAGAGGTGTAATATTTGGGTCATATTGTATCTCACGATAATGTTAAGGTAGACCCTAATAAAATTAAGTCCATTAAGGAATGGAAATTCCCCACAACCATAAAGAAGTTGCACGGATTTCTCAGGTTAATAGGGTATTAGCGCAAGTTTGTTAAGAATTATGGGAGAATAGCAGCATGTCTAACAACATTATTGAATAAAGATGCATTTTCATGGACTCTTGAGGCAGCTAAGGCCTTTGAACATCTTAAAGAGGCAATGTGCCTAGAATCAGTCTTAGATACACAAAATTCACAAAAACCTTTATAGTGGAATTTGATGCCTAAAGAAACGGAATTGGTGTTGTTTTAATGCAAGAAGTAAGACCCATTGCTTTTGAAAGTCGTCCAATTAAAGAAAATTATTTACAAAAGGCTATTTATGAGAAGAAAATGTTGGAAATACTACATGCATTAAAGAAATGGCGACCTTACCTAATGGGAAGACACTACAAGGTAAAAAATAATCATGATAGTCTTAAGAACTTTTTGGAACTGTTGTTCCTTGAGAAACAATTCCTTGCTGTGTAAAGGAATCCGTGCTCAAGACATTAAAGTTATGTCACAAACAAGTATATATCTGTCTCTGTTTATTAAACCTCCAAATATTAATAGTATATTACTCAAATATCAAATCCCTACAAGTTATGCAATGCCATGTTCTCTTTATACTGAAGTGAATGAATGGAAGACGAAGAGAGAAAAGGATTTTAAATTGATATGCTGCTTAAAACAGGATCTACCATTATAAAATCCTGAAGAAGTGGGCAACAATAAAGCTAAAATAGAGGAGCGCCCATTAAGGATGTTTAACTCTTATATACACAGATATCAAGAGACCTGCAGCTCAAATCACTCTACTTTATTCATAGATATGGAAATGAAATGAAAAATGGGAAAACTATTCAACACAGATAGAATGATGGAAACTTGCAAAACTTTTCATTGATTCATTATTTTCCAGTAAAAAATTAGCCTTCAAGGTCCAAAACTCGGAACCTTCTTTCTTCTTCCAATTGTCTTTAAATACAATATGACCAAAATGGTTTCCAGTAATGAAACCGATTCTAACTAACTCTAACTGCCTAACTACTCATTGTAGTGGAGGTACATGCCTCGGAAAAGTTCTATTACATTTACATGACTTCATTTAAAACATGATAAAATGTGATAATTCCTAATCTAAGTGAGCTGATGCCCCTGAAATAGTGGCTGTCTCAATGACTATTTGTGGCTGAACGACTACTTGTGGCTGAGTGGCTGGAGTTCCCTTTTCTATGTCCATAGAAAATCTTTTGCATTCTTTCCAGAGCTTATCCTGAGTCGTCGAAGCATTCTTATAATGATGATATTCCAGTGTAAACGCAACAACCTGACTGTGAGTAAGATTACCAGTGAATAATGTCTTCACCATCCATAGCAGAAGGAAATGCCTTTGTAAGAAGTTAAATATCGTTTCTCCCTTTAAAACCTGTGTCTTCTCGTGCCTGCCATCTGCTCTGATTTTTGCAAATATCAACTGATCTTCATAGAATTTCCAGGACATAATCTCCCCTTTCTTCGTCCAGCATGAGGGAAAACCTGTTCTCGTCAACTTGTCAAATGATATATCAAATTTTTTAATTATCTCTTTAATTCCCAGTAACCGCTTCTCTGCGGCCTTTCGAAGGCCATTTTTCATTATCATTTTATTCACCTCCTCAGCATAAAAGTACCTATCATGTATCCCCATATCTCCTAACTCTTCATCTGTCTTGGCATTAATAAAGTTTATGAATTTTCTGGCCCAATTGACTCTTTTAATAGCGGCCTACTTCTCAGATAATAGCTCCTTTTCATGCTCTGAAACAATGCTTTTCTCTCTAGCAATTATATTCATGGAATCCCATTTTGACTGCATTTCTGAAATAATCTCATTCCAGATGATATCCTTAGCTTTAATAAGAGAGATATTACCCCTTAATCTCTCCTTGAGCTCTTTGATTTCATCCTTAGCTTTCCGTAGTTTCTTCTTGTTCTCATGTGCTTTTTCTTCCCATCCCTGCATCATCTTGGTAACCGTTTCCAATTCTGACTGGGCTTGTTTACAGTCTCTTTCCACCATCTTTAATTATGTGCTTAGCTGAATAACCTGGGCTTGAGGATCAGCTTCACCTGCAGAAAAATCAAAGGTACAAGTATGGTTCTCAATATGATTTTGTAAAGATATAGCGGTCTGCTTTACCTTAGTGAGTTCTTCGTCTTTCTTCAACAATTGCTGTCGCAATTCCTCTTTCTCCTTTTCAACCTCAGCTACTTTGGTCGCCAATGAGTACTCTGTAGCTGGTAATTTTAACTTTTTCCTTAGTGAAGATATTTCCACTTCTGCACTTTTCATAATTTTTTGAATTGCGGCTTTATCATTTGGATCCACACCGATTTTCATAATGATCTTCTTCAACTCTTCATTTTGAGTTGTTAATGCCCTTGCATTAGCTTTCTCCATTTTGCATTGTTTGATGACCTTTGCAAGCATGTTTTCAGTCTTGACTGTTGTAGCATTGGTCTTTCTCAAATCATTTACAATCAGCTGCCTAGTCTGCATATGAAGATTCATTTTGTCCCACAAGGGGATCTTTTTAACATCCATGACTATGTTTACCTCCTTAAAGCTGCCCGAAGGTCCAAGGGACATTCCTTTCGGATGTGACAGAGCCATCTTAAACTGATCTTTTTCCTGATCCATCACATTCAATAATCTGGTTTGGTCAGCAGATATATGGTGCTCTGCTTGTGCTTCTATATTGGCTTTTATCCTCTGGTTCCTTTCCTCAAACTGTGTGAACACTTGCTTTATTGAAGGAGCCTTTTCCAAATGAAGTTCCTATCTTCTAGGAGATGAGGGGCAATCTTGTTCTTCATTGACCTGGAGAGTAAAACCAGGTGAATTGGAAGAATGGTCTTCTGCTAGTTTGGTTCTTTTTTCCTCTCGGGGCTCCTCATCATCAATTTCAATAACATCCTCTCTACCTCTTTTTCTCATTCTTTCCAAAATTGCAGGTGTTTGAATACTGGTCTTTGATGAACTTGACTCTCCTGGATTAGCCAGTGTCTCCAAATCAGGTTTAATTACATGGGAAAATGTAGCATACCCATTCTCAACCCTTTTCTGAGAAATTATTCCATGCGGATCATAAGGCCATTTTTCTCCCAACAACAACTGCGTCCCTTCCAATATTTTTGAGACTTCATCAAAAGCTTGTCTTGTGTTGACCACAAAAGGTCCTACACTCATAGGCAACTTGTACATCAAACCTTTCTTCATGGGCAAAAAATGAACTTGGTCTACATTAAGACTTTGCCTTATAAATTCTAGGGCGAAAAGTCTCATGGGAACAAAGGTTGGGAGCCTATAGGGCTCAATACTAACTCCATACAGCCTTATCTCAGAGTAATATTCGAATACAAACCAATCTCCAAATTTACAATTGGGTCCTAGCTGTAGGAGCTCCCGGGCTTTTGGCAGAAAGCACGGAGGACGAGTTCCATTCAAAATTTTATAAGCAGTAGACATGAAATGGTCAGCAAACTCAAACAGCCTGGCTTCGTTCTCTTCTTTTCTAACCATATTGGTCCAGAATAAAACTGACTGCTTATTTTTATTACTATCAACTATATTTAAACCCACATTCATGAAATCTTCAACATTTTGATATAAAAATAAGTAAACAACCAATGATGGAAATCTGAAGAAACCTGTTAGAGGGAAGGCGATCAATTGGGAATTTACTACTTCCTGCCAAAAAGACGAAATGTCTAGGACCACCCCTGGTTTCATCATCAGAGCGAACATCCCCAAGACTGCTTTATCAATTTCGTGATCATCGTCTTTTCCCAAAATCTCCGTAATGTAGCTAAAAACTGGGCTATACTGAACACTGAACACCTCCAAACTGAACTTTCCTCCTTCAAATTGAGTTTTCTCTGGATTTGATTTCAAAAATGACATACAACGACCAAACTCTTCGTTTGAAAGATCTTCAAAATACTGAACCAATGAATCTTCGGAGAACTGTAATGAAGACTCATCTTCTGGAAAACATAGTGCTTGATGCATTAATTGTGTTGATACCTGCAGGACATTTCCCCCCTGAGAATTCATGACAAAGCACTTGCCAGGGTACATAGACGAGACTAACCATGAGATGAACTCGGGGAAGAAGTGAGTTTTCGGAACACAGGCGGACAACAGACCAGAACTTTTCATAGTAGAGAACACAGGGGATTTTTCAGTGTTTAGGGTTACTTGGTAATTCAGCAGGGGATGATTGACGGGCGACGCGGTATCATGAACATCCTTTTCACTATCCAGGAGTGGACTGAGGCTTGATGAACCAGCCAAAGATGTTCGTTTTGCCATGACTGACAGGAACTTGAAAGCAATTCGCGGGGTAACGGATAATTCAAAGGTGGCGGGACACGGTTAAAAAAGGACAAACAGTCACAAATAGACAACAACGGGATGGAAAAACCCTTTAATAGGCTACGAGAATCCGTAATAAATGCTGGAATGACGTGGAAAAACAGTTGAGAGTGGATGACAGCTGCTTTCCACCTCAGTTGATGACGTCATTGCGGGGGTTTTGTGAGTACGGCAGAAAACTTTAACCCATACCCCCCGTAATAAATCCAAGCCGTTGATCACGACAGAACCAAGATCTGACTAGTCAACTACAGGGGGTCGGGATTTGATAACCGTCGGGCTAATTCTCCCCTCGCAATAGCTTATCCATAAGCTCTTTTCTGTGATCACGACTTCCGCTCGGGAAGCTGCTCGGGGCTTAATCTTGAGATCATACATATTGAAATAAAGCTCATGATCACTTTATGTTCATCAAAAAATCGAAATACATTGCATTTTTTTTTATGCTAAAGTATTAATAACTTCATACTATAGCCTATTTTCGATTTTTTTTTTTTTTTTTAGGTTTTCGAAATAAAATATAAAAAGGATATGCAGATAATGATCCACAATAGGAACAAAGACTATATTCAAGGGAGTAGAAAAAATGGGTCACATAGATGTTGGGTTATGACTCTGAAATCATCTACAAAAAAGGGAAGCTAAATTTTGTTGCAGATGCACTCTCAAGAAAGGATGAAGAGGTGGAAGCATTGCTTTGTACCATTTCTATTATCCAACAAGATTGGATAACCAAAGAAAGGGATGAATGGAAGAAGGATGAAGAAGTATGGACACTCATTCAAAAGCTACAGAAATATCCTAGTACATATAATACATTTAGATGGAAAATTTATTCCTTATGGTACAAAGATCACTTATATATTTGCAAGAATTCCCAACTAAAAAAAATATTCTTTTGGAATTGCACACTTCTGCTTTAGGAGGACACTCAGGGTTCTTAAAAACTTACCATAGGGTGAAGAAAGAATTTTTTTTGGGATGACCTTAAATCTGATATTCAAAAGTTTGTGGTGAAATGTTTAGTTTTCCACCAAAATAAATTTGAGACAATTAAGATCTCGGGTCTTCTACAACCTTTAGCCATTCCAAGTCAATGTTGGGAGGAGATTTCAATGGCTTTTATCAAAATTTTACCTCATTCTGAAGGAAAGAGTGTCATCATGGTGGTAGTTGATACACTTACCAAGTATGCACACTTTTCTGCATTATCTCATCCATTTAAAGCAAGTACAATTTCTACTGCATATATGGAAACAATTCAAAAGATACATGCAAACCTGAAGATTATTGTAAGTGGTAGAGATCCCATTTTTACGGGAAATTTTTGGACGGAATTATTTTCTTATTTGGGTACTCAACTAGCCCATAGCTCATCTTATCATCCTCAATCCGATGGTCAAACTGAGAAAGTGAATAAATTTTTGGAAGGATATCTTCGTTTTTTTGTATCTGATAAGCAAGACAAATGGGTCAAGTGGTTACCTCTAGCTGAATGGTGGTATAACACTTCCTTCCATATTCTAGCAAAAATGACCCCATTTATGGCACTTTATGGATATCATCCACCATCCATCATATATTATTTAATGAAAAATTATAGGGTTCAAGAAGTGGAAGATCACATCGAGCATCAACAAGAAGTTCTCCAAATATTAAAGGATAACCTAAATTTGGCACAAAATTGAATGTAACAACAGGAAGATAAACATCGTAGTGAGAGAATTTTTGATGTAGGAGACTGGGTATTTTTACGGCTACAACCATACAAACAAATTTCCCTCAAGCAAGCTAAGAAGGATAATAAATTATCGCCAAAGTACTATGGTCCTTACAAGGTGTTGCAAAATATTGGTACTATGGAATACAAATTGGAGGTTCCTGCTTCTTCTCGAGTGCATCTAGTTTTACATGTTTCATGATTAAATAAGGTTATAGGGGACAAACATCCAATTCAAACAATATTGCCAGAACTTGATGAAGAAGGAAAAAACATAGTGGAACCTGAATCAGTGACGAAAACAAGAACTGGACAGCTACATAATCGATCAATTTCATAGTTGCTCATCAAATGGAAGAACTTACCCACTGAAGATTCTACGTGGGAGGATGAGAATATTATACAGAAGCACCTAGAGCTACTCAAGCGTTGAGGACAACACTTTTTGAATGAGAGGAGCATGTTAGGCCCCTATATTACTAGTTTAGTCCCTTATTGTTGTTAGTGTAACCCTGTTATTGTTATTGTTGTACCCCTGTAACCCCCATATTGTTATTATTGTACCCTTACATTATTATTGTGAAGTTGGCTAGGATACATTGTGGCCCCATGGACTCCTATATATAGAAAGGAGGTTTTGATCATTTGTATCATCCAAGAATTGTTCATTTATGTAATGTATTGGAGGTTTCCCCCTGGAAGTGGTTGATTTATAAGGTGTTTATCTCTCTTGTCTTCTATTTTTGGAGCTGATTTCATAACATTTACAGCCCTTAATGGATTTAATTTTTTAGGGTCTACCTTAACACCCTCAAGAGATAAAATATGATCCAAATATTCGAACGCTTATACTTCAAAGAGAAATTTGGAGGTTTTTGCATCTAATTGTTTCTTCTCCAATAGTTTGAGCACGCTATGAACATGTTGAACATGATATTTCCAAGACTTGTTGTAGATTAGTATATCTCAAAAAATACTAACACAAATTTTATAAGGAAGGGTCTGAAAATGGAATTCATCAAATGTTGAAGTGGGGAATGTGCTTTAGTAAAGCCAAAGGGAATTAACAAAAAATCATAATGACCATCATGAGTTTTGAATGCTCTTTTTTGTATGTCTTCAGTCTTCATTATAATTTGATGATAACTAGAATGAAGATCCAACTTGGTGAAGTAAACTTATCCATGTAATTCAACCAATAATTTATCTATGATGGGAATGGGAAATTTATATTTAATAGTGAGCTTGTTGAGTACCCTATAACCCAGAAACATAAGCTATGATCCATCCTTCTTGTGCACCAATACTACTAGAGCAAAGAAATAACTTTGACTAGGTTGAACTATAACAACCTCTAGCATTTCTGCAACCATCTGTTCGATCTCAATATTTGGGAATAAGGATATATATATAAGGCCTTTTGTTTAGAGGAACACTTCCTGGTATGAAATGAATAGCATGATCTTGATCATGAATAGCTGGGAGTCCTTTGGGAGTCTCAAACACCTTCGAATGATTGTCTAAGAATTTTTGGAGATCTAGAGAAAAATATGATTGTTATGTTTGAACCTCTAGTGAGCATAATTGTGAAATTATGCTTCATTATTATTGTTTCAGGAAGATTTTTCATGAAATTAGAGCTGATTATATTTCTCGGCTTCCCTGTGATACTCCGTAATTCCACTTCCTTTCCTTCCCAAAAAAATCAAGAAAATCTCTTGAAAATTAAAATATATTGTCATCGAAGATTGTAACCATTGGAATCCTAGTGAAACATCAGAACCACCCATTCGAGTAGAGATCATTGGACTATGCAATTCATATTTCCCCCTGGTTAACTTGATATTATGACACTTACCAGAGCAATTTATAGTTCCTCAATTTGCAACCATCACTTGACACTATGTTGTTAAGTATAGGAATCAATTAAGTTCCTTGGCTACCTGACAATGAATAAAATTACGGGTACTACCCAAATCAATCAACACTATTACATTTTTCTTCTTGATATGTCCTTCTATCTTGAGAGTTAGAGGAGTGGTAAATCCTGCCAATGCATTACAAGATATGGTGGGATTCATTTCTTCTTTCCCTTGGGTTGGTTCTTGGTGTATATCCTCTTCTTTTGAATTTTATTGTTCCATTTCTTCCTCCTCTTCACAATCTATGTAAAACAATTTCTTATCAACACACTTATGACCTATAGTGTATTTTCTATCTCAACTGTGGAAAAGCCCTTTTTCTTTTTTTTCTTCCAATTTTTGCGGTGTAAACCTTGTAGGTTGTGGAGATCTAGGAGTAGCAACACCTCCATCTTTATAGTTGTGAGTGGTAGGCTTCCTTGTCACCACAATTTTGATTTCAATTTTTTTGCCAACTTCAATGCCTTGTCTAATGAATTAGGTTCCCAAAGGCGGACCTCATGTTGGATGTTATCCTTTAAATTCCCTATGAAGACATCAATCATGTTCTCCTTCGGAATATCACTTATTATTATATTCAATTTTTGGAAGTCCTCAATGTGCTCCACCATTGAACCCTTTTGTTTGAGATATATCAATTGGCTAAAGTAGGTGTTTATGTTTTTATCCTCATAATGTGTTATCATTTCTTCCGTAAAAAATTACCAAGTGATAATTTTTTACGATATCCAAGTCATCGATACCATGCAATTGTATTTTGTTCTAAATATAAAGTTGCAATGTCTATGTTTTGTGTGTTTTGCACATTATGGAGATCAAAATATTGCTCCATCTGTAGTATCAATGTTACAGAATCCTTGCCATCAAACTTGCTCATATCAAGCTTTGGAATATGGTGGGTCTTCAATCCAATGTTAGAGTCCATGAAATCATGATTAATGTTTCTTTTTTTCTCATCATGAGCTTCCTCTACTACCTTTTCGCCATTAGGAAACTTTTTTTGTAGCAACTTTGTCAAACCTTCCTTCAAACCTTCTATTTATTTCTTCAAATCTTCCATGTTGTATTTTAAACCATCGATCTTATCTTTCATGATATTCTTCAAACCATATATCTTAGCTTCCATGTCTTGTTTTAAACCATCCATGTCACCTTTAAGTTCATTTTTGGTTGTTTTGTCTGAGAGAAAAAATTGTTGCACTTGGTCCGGTAATTTTCAGATAGCACGCTACAACTCTTGCTCTTCATGCACCATAGTAGAGTTTTCTAAGTGATTAATTGGTGTAGAAAAAAAAAATTGGAGGCATTTTATAACCCACTATATATATATATATATCCTTGAATATTCCCTTGGAATTACTTCAAATTTATTTTTGAAGAAAAATTTATGTAAAGTTTTTTTAAAAATACACACTTTTTACTTTCTTTTAGGAGCCCTATTTTGAAATGGTTGTAACTTTGTAATTTTGGATACATAATATATAAACTTTGGTTTTGTGGTATCCCTCTGAGTCTTCTTTCCAATTCCATAGGTCAGACATAATTTGGATTCTTCAAGATAAAGTTATGTCTGATCTCCCACAATGACCTAATTATGGATTTTTTTAGTAGTGTGAACTTGTATGGTGTGTCACGTGTCAGTGTTTCAACCTTAAAAACTGAAATTGATCCAAACTAAACTAAATTCCATGCACTTTTGGCCACATTTTACAGAATTCCAATCTGATGTCTGAAATGTAAGCTATAACTATTTTCACTCGGTCACCTGTTTGAGATGAAAATATGGATCCTACAAAAACCCCAACTTCCTCAAATCATATCTCTAAAAATATAGAAAAAAAATATCTCAAATTTTTATATGAAGTTTCTCAGGATTTTGGATTTCTGTGATAAATATTTCAGCTTCTGAACTTTCTTAGAAAAAACATTATAGTGAAAATTCCATGATGACCTATTTTCAAGAGTGAAACCCTAGAATCCAAAGCTTTGATAACAAATGTTATGAAACCAGCACACAAAATAGAAGAAAAGATAGATCAATGACTTATAAATAACCCTCTTTTAGGGGGAAACACACTTTACACTAACATAAATGAACAATTCTTGGATTATTCAAATGTAAAAAACTCATTTATATATATAGGAGTCCAAGGGGTCACAATATAATCCTATCCGACATAACAATAATAGTGTAAGAGAATAACAATAAAAATGGTGGCCTTCTATAGGGGGCATAACAATATGGGTACTACATAGGCAGAAAAAATAAAAATAAGGTAGCTACACTAATAATAATAATAATAAGGGGAAATACTAGTATTATATGGACCTGGCACTTTCCAAGGTCAACTTTATCCAAGTTAACTTGTCTAGGGTCAACATTTCGAAGGTCATCCTTATCTAGGTCAACCATTTCATGGGAAACTTTTTCAAGGATTTCTGTTTACAATTCGACCTAGTATGAGTTACCATGGTTATCCTGGTATAATGCAAGTGCCAACAACTCATCCTATTATAGGATATCCTACATATCCTCTTCCAACAGTTGGATTGTATCCTAAAGGTTACCAGTATCCTCAAGAGGATTTTAACTAGCAGACATCTTTCATTATCACTTTAAATTGACCATATTTGTACTAGATAACTAATTAGACGGTTTATCATTATCCTTTTGGGCCAACTATTCTTGCTAGGGTACCAAGTGATATACCCAAAATTGATGGAAAATATGGAGAAGACCCATCAAATCATGTGATGAATTATCATTTATGGTGTTCATGAAATTCCCCAAATGATGATTCCATTAGATTACATATTTTCCATTAGACTTTAATAGGTTATGTAGCTAAAGGGTATGTTTAGTTACCACTTGCCTCCTTTCATAAGTTCTACTCCTTAGCAACAACATTCTTGACACTCTTTTAATTACCTATTCAATATGAAACATGTAGTGAGCTTTTAATTTCGTTAAAAAATTCTAATTCCACCAACATCTCAAATAATATACATGAGTGGAGATGTTGACATTGTTTTGTGAAATCTTATATTACGTATCAATTGTTAGCTGAATGGTTTATTAAATATTTACTCCCTACTATAAATAAATATGTGTCCAAAGGAGGTGTCATTATGAAAGAGAAAGTTATTGCTCATGCCCAATATTTATAACCTGTCTATTCACAATATAGCACCTTGTATGAACAAATTCCAAATGCATCTCATACATCGAACATGATTTAGGTTAATTCACAAGATCTCATATTTTTTATGGTGTGATTGGTTTTGTTAGTCAACAATCTACTAGTATAACTTTCAGTCATTCTAATTTCAGGTCTACTCTAGTTATTGTTGCTCAAATTTTACCCTTTGTACCATCTACTCTTGTTAATAATTCTAAGGTTAACGCATTTCAATAATGAATTGGTAAAAAACCTTAAAAATATGGAAGTAAAAATAAAGGAAAAGGTAAATCAAAACAAGAAAATACCCCTCAACAGGAAAATCCAACGAAAACCCAATATCCTCGAGAGAAAAAGAAATCACAATATCCTTGCATTACTTGTAATGAATATCACTATACTAAGGAATTTCCACATCATGAAGAGGTTAATCAATTTATTAAGGGTTCCTCCACGCCTGATGTCTTAACTGTCGTTTCCCCTCTCCAGAAAATGAAATTGTTGCACAACATCCATCTTCTTCGTCCCAAAACTCTATTGATATCATCATGATGTCATATATTTCTGCTCAAGTTGTGGTAGAAACAAATCCAAATATTATGGTTTGCAAAATCCTTTGAATTAAAGTGCTACAAATCAACCTTCCACATTGGTCTCGCTTCCTTATGATGCTCTATAAACCGAGCGATTATCTCCTAAAATAATATTTTTCTCTCATCCTAAAGGTGTTATTTGAAATTTGTCATTTAATCCACATGTTCGAGTGACTCAAAATTATAATAGTATTGAATACTCTGATAAAGATCCTTCGACAATTTTGACTCTCGAAGTTCTTCAAACTTTCCAAAGTTCTTCAAACTTTCCCAACACAATGAAAATTATTGTTATATCCATTGGTAAAAATGATCCAAAATATTGTAACCTTGTGGTATTTGGCTTTGAAAATCATGTACCTAGACTCCCGAATCAACTCATATACTAGATTTTATTTCTTGTTAGAAACAAATGATTGTTTTATACTGTACTTCACGAGGGATATTCTATATGTATCATTTATATTGCCTGTTGGAGAGATTTGGGCTCTCCAACAATCAATTAATTTCTTACCACTCTAAAATAATTTGATGGAAGAGGATTCAGGCCCGATGATCCAGGTGGATATCAGTGGCCACCCACCTATTCCATTTGGACTAGCAGCACCAATTCTTGTAGCTTTTCACATTCAGCACAAGTTACTATTTTTAGCAGGTTTTCGGGTCCTCCACTCCCGGAGCTGTTCTAGGGCCTTAATGATCCAGTTGGATATTTGTGGCCACCCACCTATTCCATTTGAACCCCCACCATCAGTTCTTTCAGTTTCCAAGTTGCGACAAAACTTACTATTTTTAGTAGTTTTTTGGGTCCTGAACTTCTGGAGCCGTTTTGAGGCCCTAAATGACGTTTTTTTGGAAAATGGAGAGAAAAATGGGTCCATGGACCATTTTTTCTTGTTCAAAAGTTGTACTCCTTGAACAGATCTTTCTCACAAGCTATTGAGCGCGTCAAACAGAGATCAGATGCCAAAGTTACATCCCCAGGAAGTTGAACCACCAATTTACCGAAACGGGGCCCATAGTTTTGGCGCTTCATCTCCTAGGGTTAGGTTTTTGGAAGTTTAGAGTTCTCCATTTTTTATCAATAAAAAATAGGCCCTCAAGCGTCATTGTAACACAGTTCAGAGGCCTGTAGCCATCACATCTCTTCTCAAAGATTCGCTACCAACATCCTAGCTATTTTATTTCCATTATGCCTGTAAGCATATTTCTGTTATTTGATATTAATTAAATGAAGCATTATTTCCACTGCATCTCTATGTTCATGGTTATTTCTGTATTTTGTTGTGTTCCCGCATAAAATCCAGATTAGTGGTATCAGAGCGGGTCTGCTCTTTCTTTGTTTTTCTTTGCATGTTCCCAATGCGGTCAGGATATAAGGAGTTAGGGCTCGATCTAGTTGAACCTCTGCAAGATGATCCTCGCAAACCCCAATGACCTCCCATGGAGGAAGAAAAGAAAGACGAGGGAGCAGGAGATCCTATCAAAATACTGCTCCAGGAGGCCCTTGAGAAACAAAGGAACGCGGTAATGGATAACTTTTCTCAAATCCTTCAACGACTGCCCACATATGGCGCATATGCATTCAACAACCACTCTAGAGGCACCACTCCCTTCAAGGTACAGGTAAAATCTGACATTCCTATATTTGGAGGAAAAATATATGCAGACGCCATAGACAGATGGTTAAATTTGCTGGAAGGGTATTTCTCGGTCCATGACTTCTATGACCAAGAAAAGTTTATTTTTGCACTCCTCAAAGTCGCCCCCCATGTCAAAGACTAGTTTGAAACCTACCGTGAGCAAGAGGGCGAAGGGGAACCCTCTCTGTTCTCGGCCACACCCACTTGGAATTCATTCCGAGATGGAATCAAGGAATAATATTACCCCATGGGGAGCTATGAGGACAAATACATCTAATGAACCACACTGTGGCAACAAAAGGATCAAGATGTGCACGAACTAACGAATCTGTTCCATACCCTGTGCACAAAATTGGGTATTAAAAATTGATAGAGAAATTTGGTGCTCAAGTATCGCGGTTGTCTACAAAAACACATTCAGGAGGAAATGGAGTTCCTCGACATTACATCGCTTGGCACGACATATCGCTATGCCGCCAAGATCGAGTAGAAATTTAAGAAGAAGAAGCGAGACTTTAGATCTGCGAATCCGAAAGGTGCCCCTGAACCAAAGAACAAGGGGCAAGGTCAAACCAATGTGACTTGGAACAACAAATCCAAATAAGGACACAGGGAAGTGGTGTGAATTTCATAACAGCCCCACTCACAGCACAAACGAGTGTCAGGCCAAACAGTCTTTGGTAGCCGAACTAGAGGCACCTGAATCAGATGCATTTTTTGATCCTGAGTTAGAACCAAACAAAGGAAATGACAAAGGGAAGCAGATCATTGATTTGGATCCTAGTGCCATTTTTTCCACCACCAAGATCCAGAGGGAGGGTCCAGAGGATCCAGAGGAGGGGGAGTGCCTCTTCCAGTCACAGATGTGGGTGAAGGGTTCTCCGCTGCAATTTCTCGTCGATAGCAGAAGCCGAAAGAACCTCATTTCAGTAGAGGTCGTGAAGAGACTCGACCTACCGACCATAGCACACCTATAGCCATATACCATTGGGTGGCTCCACCCAGGAAGAGATCTCCACATCCGCCAGAAGTGCTGCCTTCCGTACAGTATCAAGCCATTCACGGATGAGGTATTGTGTGATGTTGCTCCTCTTGTTGTAGCTGATGTATTATTGGGCCAACCATACTTGTGGAGGTGACATGCTGTGTATTATTCTAGGCCTTGTGTTGTTACTATTACTTTTGGAAATAACTTTTACATGATACCAGAGGTAGTACCGCCTCCTGTCATCTCTTTGACTACTGCAAAACAACGCAGTAAGATTGTTTCCCAAACCAGGAAATTCATTTTCCTTACAACTCACTCACAGGGAAAGAAGAATATTGGGGCCACAACCTCAAAACAGGTCTCCCTTGCACGGCTGCAACATATGGACAAAGTCATGGATGAATACGAGGACAATTTCTCCTCACTCATAGAGGTTCCTCTACACTGTCAGGACAAGCACTCCATTGATCTGACTCCCAACGCACCAGTGCCTGATGTTGCCATACATCCTGCAACTACACATACGAAATACAAACATGTACTGTCTGAGGCTGATAAAGAAACGAAATTTACTAAACACATCCAGCATGCCCACCTGTAGGTCCATGACATCTTCAACACATCAAATACTCATTTCAATAGAATTTGCCTCATCTCATGGAGGATCTGAATGTAATGGGGACCATTGCTTCCTAAGGATGGAGGAATGATCCAGGTGGATATCGGTGGCAACCCACCTATTCCATTTGGACCAGCACCACCAATTCTTGCAGCTTTTCACATTCAACACAACTTACTATTTTTAGCAGGTTTTCGGGTCCTCCACTCCTGGAGCCGTTCTGGGGCCTTAATGATCCAGGTGGATATTGGTGGCCACCCACCTATTCCATTTGAACCCCCACCATCAATTCTTTCAGTTTCCAAGTTGCAACAAAACTTACTATTTTTAGTAGTTTTTCGGGTCCTGAAATTCTGGAGTCGTTTTGAGGCCTTCAACGACGTTTTTTGGGAAAAAGGAGAGAAACATGGGTCTATGGACCAATGTTGTTCATTAAAAAGTTGTACTCCTTGAAAAAATCTTTTTAATGAGCTATTGAGTGCATAAAATAGAGATCAGATGCCAAAGGTACATCCCCGAGAAGTTGAACCACCAATTTACCCAAAAGAGGCCCATAGTTTGGGCGCTTCATCTCCTAGGGTTAGGTTTTTGGAAGTTTAGAGTTCTCCATTGTTTCTCAATAATAAATAGGCCCTCGAGCCTCATTGTAACATAGTTGAGAGGTCTGTAGCCATCACATCTCTTCTTAGAGATTCGCTACCAGCATCCTAGCTATTTTATTTCCATTATGCCTGTAAGCATATTTCTGTTATTACATATTAATTAAATGAAGCATTATTTCTGCTACATCTCTATGTTCATGGTTATTTCTGTATTCTGTTGCATTCCTGCATAAATTCTGGATCACACGATGGAATTTTAAATGACTTACCTATGGAATTAGGAGGTTAAATGGTTGTTGTTGAAGTAGAAGTCATTCACGATCATCTCGACCAAAACCTTGTACTAAGTCGGAGTTGGACTTATGCCATGTATGCAGTGGCCTCTTCACTCTTTCAAGTGATATTATTTTCCAATCAAGGGAGAATATATGAAGTAGATCAGCTTGCTTTTTACAATTCCAATCAAATACCAACTGTTGTGTACCCTTTGTGGGAATAACACTTAGTTATTATGAGAGTGTTGGTGTGGGTCCACTTAAAGATTCATCACTGACGGGAAAATTTCTGCTCCCTCTAGCCAATGCTCCTCTTATAATTTCTCAAGTCAATAGGATTTCATCAAGAACTTCAGAAATATATGATCCCTCGATAGTGCCTACTCAATCAGAATTAACCAATTATGGTGGTAAAATACCTTTGATCCTCATGGGATTAGGTTGTGAAGTTGTTCAGTTGGCCTCTGAAACCGTTATTGAACCAATTGACCAAGTGAACATAGTAATCGATGAGTATTCTCATACATCCTGGTTGGTACCTATTTCATCTCTGGATCCTTTTTCTCACTCGTTTCCTACAGATGAAAACATTATGGAGGTTATGACACTAGAAGAATTATAT
This sequence comes from Pinus albicaulis, assembly GCA_034641835.2. Classification (NCBI taxonomy): domain Eukaryota; kingdom Viridiplantae; phylum Streptophyta; class Pinopsida; order Pinales; family Pinaceae; genus Pinus; species Pinus albicaulis. The sequence continues at coordinate 1,763,318,079 of CM076578.1, forward strand.
TTGTATGATTTTCATAATCATTCTTCATTTCTTCCCAACCTAGACACTATTGAGAATAAATCTTCTGATCTATTTCCACCTAATATTGTGGATAACCATAAATTCCTAAAATAATTTACGAATCTACATGTGAAAAGAATTTAGGGAACATATATATAATGGTTGCAATCCATATCTCAGTGAAACCAGGAAATATTGAGAGTGTTCATATAAGAGCCTCTTGTTCTGTGGAAGAAATAAAAATTTCAAAGGCCCTATTCGAGTAATTCCGAGATACATTCAGTTGGACATACTAGGAAATGCCTCGTATCGACCCAAGTATTATTGTCCATGAAATTAAAATTATTTCGATGCTAAGCCCAATCAACAAAAATTACGTCTAGTACATCCGTGGAAAGTTACTCATCTAAAGCATGAAGTTCAAAAAATTCTAAAATATGGTTTTATATATTGACATGTTCCATTACCTGTCTTGGCGTCGAATATTGTCATAGTTATGAAGAAACAAAGTACCATTAGTGTGCGTGTTGATTATAGAGATATCAATAGATCTTGTCCAAAAGGAGATTATCCAAGTCCTTTCATCTACCATGTTAGGGTCATATAATAATAGGATTCATAATTTTTAATTGACTTTGATTAGTCTTGTAATATTTACATACTTTGCTTTCTGAAAAATTGTTTTCCCATATTAAAAATAATTTTTTTAAAGAGGGTAAAGTCCTAAAAGAATAATCGAAGGACTAAAAGAAAAAAGATCAAAAAGAATATAAAAAATGAACCCCAAACAAAAAAGAGATAAAAATAGATCATGAAAGTGATGCAAATTCAAATGCCACTAATTTTTCCTTTTACTACAAAATAATATTGTGTGCAAGTTGTCAAAAATACCACAATAAATTAAGTTCAGATTACTTAATCTTGACCTTTCATGCTTTAAATTTCATGTTGATAGATAGAGAATAAAGATCTAGCCAAACTGTTTAATCTTGGCAGATAAGTAGTTAGGTAGAGTACAATAAGGAGCTCAATAGTTAGATATGAGCCCTTGGAAGAAAATAAGGATACAATTAGATAGTTTGATGTTAAAATAAAAATGAATAAGGGTTTGCAATTAGCTCAAATGCACCCAAACAAATGAAGAAAAAAAGTTAGGGCAGATGATGAGTAAGCAGAAGCAGTTTCCACAAGGCATGGATAACAGAATTTGGTCATTTCATACTTACTAATTTCCCTTCAAATTCATTTCCCTTGTAAAAATACCCCTTCCCCTCCATAGTTATTTTTTTCCCCTTACTTCAGTATTTTCCCCTTCATTTTAACCGTTTTCCCATACTTCATTCATTTTTCCTATAAATACTCCTTTTTCTAAGATTAAAATACATTTTATTTTATTAAATTCCATTTTTTATTTTAAAAATACACAAAAAACCCATAAAAATACTTTTATCCTAAGTCTAAATAGTTAAATCTATATGTTGGGCCCCACTACAAATATCCCTCCCTGATATAATTTTTTACATTAAAACTTAATGATAAATCCCGTACATATTAACATTTGACTTTATCTATTAAATCCCTAAAAATACCTTTATCCCATATATAGTAACGCCCCGTTATATATATTTCCCCAACCCATGTTTTATTTATAACCTATAGTTTTATTTCCCCACATGTGATATATTTCCATACCCCACTTGCTATAATCCTGCCTATATATAGGTCTCACTGTTATATAAACCTGACCAATTTATATATCGCAAAACTTCTGCATTGACTTTTCCAGGCCCCACCTATCCGAAACCCCGACCAAATTCAATGCTATTTTCCAATTGTGAGATCTACACTGACCAGCGCCGACAACCAGTAATCATTTTTGCACGCCCGATAGAAAATTATTTAAGCACACCTAAACCTTGTGAAATGTGTGATTTTTGGAGCTCCGCTCCTGGCTACGTGTTTCTATACCATTTGATCACATCCACAGAGAAAATACCGCCCAATCGCTTTAGCTCATGCGAAAACCATTAATAAGTTTATTCTACCCGTTGTGAAAACCATCTAGCCTTTTGAATTAACCCGCGCATTCAATGTTAAAACACTGATTGGTTAAAAAGCCATATAGCCGCCCTTCGCAACCTTTTCCCCTAATTTCTATTATAGTTTTGTGCAGAAGGAGCATTGTCAACCGTTTTTCAAGCAAAGATCACTATGTCAGCCTTATTTCAAGCATTTTTCACTAGAATTCAAGATCATTTGCCACTAAAACTGATGCAGAAACATTCAAAATCACTATAAAGACCCTTGAAACCTCATAAAAGGTTTCTGTTGCCCTAGAACCCTTCCGCAAAGCCAAAAGCTTCTTTTATCGATGGATTCCTAAAATACCAAGGCATTTTACTTACAGAAAGGAAGTAATTCATTAACTAAACCTGTATAGAATCCTTTGCAAACCTAAATAAATCCATGTTTCTTCCTTATCCATTTTCTGTAGACCCTAAGCATATGTTTACAGAATTCTGAGGTCCTAATATTTCTTTTGGTCACAGATATTACAATTTGAGCAGTTTAAACCACTGTAGACCATAGATAAACCCCTGTTTCATCTTAAATTAGTACCCAAACTGTAAATTATATTTCTGAGCTACTCCTAAAGGCATAAATCAAAATTTTCTAAATAAAAAGAGTAATTAATTGAAAAATCAAATAAAAAAATGGCTTCCAAAAGTATTGTAATTGTAAATCTCCTGCAGCCTTCAGTTGTAGATGTGGAACATAATCCTTTATCTGATAGAGATTTTAAAATTAATGAGACAGTCACTGAATTTAATCTTCTTTAGCTCCACTATTGGAGCCATGAAAAATCCATAGACCAAGCAGATGAGGTTTTCATTTGGGAGTCTAATTTCCCAAAGTATGATCTCCCACAGACCTTCTAGTACCTAGAAGTTATTAGACTCTTTAAATATTGCTATTTCCCTAACCAGAGAGCCCTAATTACCCATGGAAAATAAATTCTATTCAATATCACACCTCAGTCAATCAACCAAATGCTATAGATCCAACATAGCCTAAATGGAACCCCTTTTTCCATTGAAAATATTACCCAATTATACCTGAATTTAGACTTCCCCAAGAGGTTCCAGATATTCCAAACTTTCATGCCTTCATTTGTAGGAACTCCCAAGAAAAATCTTCCTTACCCATCTATAATATTTTCTAAGAGAACTAGACACATTATCAAAATGTTGTCTTGCATTTTGGGCTATTTTACTAATGAGCATGTTGATGCTTCAATCCAGGGTTTCCTTTCCAATTTCGCATTAGGTCAACCTCCTGCAACTATTTTTAATTTTTCCCAGTACCTTGCTAATAATATGCATGAACAACTTGTTAAAATGCCTGAAGAAGGTGTTTTCAAGTATTCCTCAGTCCTATTCCACATGTTCTTGTACTTTTTGTCTGAGAAATTTTCCATCAACCTTCAGAATATTGATGTTGAAGGTAATCCGTAGTCAGCTATATTTTGGACTCTAATTATGAGAAAATACTCCACACAGTCCACCTACATAGATTTCATTGATTCTTTTATTCATCCTATGGTCAACATGCTGAACATCAACATGCAGTAAAGAATCAGTGAGGAAATAAAGAAGTTCTTGCAGTTATCTCAACATAGTAGGACAAGATATTGATACTTGTATTAAAACCATACAAAAATTACAGTATATGGATTAAATATTCTTCCATATAAGCTACCTAAATACCTCCCAATTAGGTTATTTTCCCTTGAGTATATCACGAAGATAATTAAATTTGATGGAATCAGTTTCTTGCCAGCCAAAAATAAGACATAATTAAAGATTAAGAATTAGGTTGGCCCTTTTATTTGTAATAGTAGAGATGCAGGTCCACAGACAGAAAAAAAATTGTAGGGTTTTAAGTTCAGTCAGATGTTTCAGTTGTATTATGATCCTCTCGGATTAATAAGAAAACAAAGGATTAAATTAAAATTAACTCCTTATGTACATGAGAAGAAAACATACATTGAGAAATACTCGAACCAGTGTGAATGGTTGGAGAACACTTTGACAGAGGCAGAGAAGTAAGGTGATACTAGTCAAATCTTGCAAACTCCAGTGCAAGAAGATAGAAACTCAAAAAGAATCAGAGAAGAAGGATCATACACTGCAGAAACTACCATTGAAACTAAATTTAAATTTATGTACAGGAAGAAGACTAAATTAGATCCTGTAAATGAGGAAGTGGAAAAAATTGAAGTAATTTATACTGATGCAGCAGTGAAAGGAAATTTTCCTCCTATAGCTTCTAAAGAAACACACCAGCCTTCAACTTCAAACACTCAAATGATCCAGAATCAACACAGTTTTGAAGTGTCCTCATCCAACAAACCAATAGAGAAAGAGATGGATATTAAAGAAAGATAGAAGGAAATCAAGGCCAAAAATTAGGAAATCAAGATTGAGATATATTCTCCATATCTAAAACAGACTCCTAGCAGCCAAAATAGGCTACTTTATGCCTTTGATTATAAGAACAAAAAGATGCATATGACATTTCTTCAGCCCACACTTCAAACTCCTAAGCCATCTTCTGATTACAAAAATACATATTTTGAAGTCATGGCGAAGGATATTCATCCTTTGGACCGAATTTCAAGCAGGGGAAATGATATATTCTACAATGGCCACCAAGGCCATGAGTGTTCAGAAGATGCAAAACACTCTTGGGAACATCAACGATCAACTCAAATTTGAAAATGCATCTTCACAGGCTAAACAAAATAGAATAAAATATCTAGAGGATATGGTAATTGAATAAGGATATGATCCTAATAATATCAAAATTGTAGAAGAACTGATAAAAAAGAAGAATGCAGACATTGCTACATTAAGAAAGAAACTCAAATTTCCTCCTATATAACATCCTAAAGATAAAGAAATTCGAGTAAGTGAAAGCCAAAAATATGAAATGATGAATTTCATCATTCAATTAACTGCCCAAATAAGATAAATGGAGAATGAAATGGAAAACTTGATCCAGGAGAAAAGGGCCAATGAAGAAATTCCTATCAGTGTAATTCTTGTAGTCACAATAGTTGTCCGTTCTACACTAGCAAAAACATTGGCCCCTACAGTCCCAATGGACACACCACTTCCTGTTACCTCAGCAACAACTTCAGCAGTAGAGTCATCTACAATAGCAACACAACCTACATATGAAGCATGTAAGTTAGTTAAAGAAATGCAAGACATGTATATTCAGACAAATGAAATCAACAGACTTAAAGAGCAACTAAAAAGTCTGGAGGAGGAAAAGAAGCTTTCTTATATTATGCTCAAGAATGAAGAAAAAACATAAAATAGATTAACAGAGAAATTAAATAAGTTAGAGAAAGATCTAACACTAAAAGAACCAATGGCATAAGCCAAACAACAACTATGGGCCAATATCACTGAATCTGTTAATGATATTTTGCCATCAATCCAGGTTATCTATTAACAAAAAGATTTAATTAAAGCAACAGGTGAATCCATCCAGAAAATAAAAGAAGAACTTGGCAAGAAACCAGAAGAAGCTAATGAAATTATCAAGTTACTAAGTTAAAATAATAGACAAGAATTGGAAGAAATTGGTATAGCTGATAGGAAAAATACAACTCTTGATGTCAAGAAAGTGATTTCAGAAAGAAACTTGATGATACAGTTAGAAGAAAAATGCCAAAACATGTAGCTTGGCATAACTAGATTTATGATGAAGTTTAACATTCTGAGCCAAAAAGGCCTTCCAAATCCTTTGGTCATTCATGAAAAATTGATGAAACAAGAGGATTATGATAAGAAAATGAGAGAAGTGGACAAGGATCAAGCTAATGTTCCTACTTCACAAGGAATTCCAACAGGGAACGTACATTACAAAAGTTTTGAGAATTTATTTTACCTACAACATGAGGTAAAAAACTTATTTATCAACAAGTGTACTTTTTCCAAATATATAGAGGCAGATGAGATATTATAAGAGTGGTGAAGATCAAATTGGCAGAAGAAGAATTTTGGGAAAATATGATTTAGTTAATGTGAAAACAGTTTGTAGTAAAAAACATAGCATTCAAAGATAAATAAAATATCCATGATAAAGTAAAAAACAATAGTAAGAGTTTCGAGTGAAATTTGAGACAATCAAAGAGTATTAGATGTTTAAAGAGTATCAGGTGAATATCAAAATTTTAAAGTAAAAGCAGAGTTGAAAAGATAAAGATGCCAACGTGAAAGCCACTCTACTGTAGCCTTCGTTTATAAAACAACAAAGAGACAAATCAGAAACAAATCAAAGACATGAAACAGTAAATTCAATAAAAGCATGGACAACTTGCATTAGTTAGATAGCTGTCTCTATCTTCTTGCAAGAAGATATTTATTTTTCCATGAATAATTCCTAAGTTTGTTTTAGGATATTTTGTAAGATTTTTTGTATAAATACTTCACATTTCTAAGTATTAAGTGGGGATGAATTGCTAAACATTTCTATAGCTGTAATGAGCTTAAACCCGAGGGCTCTTTGTATTATTTTCAAGCCAGCTGACTTGATTAAGAAATAAAGCATCATATTATAGGATTCATGTGTTGAGCCACTTTAGTGAAATATTTTCACTTCTTCTTTGTCAATTTCTTATTTTTTTCACATGCTTATACGTTTGCTTAATCTATGTGATATAACAGGAATATTATTACAGAATATGTTTAATTACACTTTGTCGTAAACTGTATATCATTTACATGTTTTCTTCTGATATCCAGATTAGGGAATTCTTAATTTCTCCCTAGTTTCAATTGACCTCTGTCTTTTCGCTCATTATCTGGATCTGAGAACCATTAATTTCTCTCCCATTCCGATTAAAAAAATTTCACTATTCAGTCCGAAGATCTCAATTGACCCAAATATCTTTCCATGTGAACATTTCCTTTTGACCTTGATTCTTTCCTGCTGCTTAACACTTTGAATTGATTAGCCCAATGGAATACAAACCTACATATATCCATATGAACTAGTGATTCCACCACCAAACCAAATCCAAAAATCAAATCCCAAGTAATCCTACATTACTAGCCTAAAATCAACTAAAATCAATAAAGATAAATCATATAAGAGAGAGCACTTTTTGAGAATTAGGAATGATATATCCTAATTCTTAAATGTAGGTTTGTGGTTACCTCTAATATTCTTTAAACCAAAAAATAAACAACCCTTTGAGAATTATTGGAGTGATAGCATTCTGGAAACCATACTGGGGAACCAGTCAGTCCTTAGTGTTTAAAATTAATCTTAAAGGAAATATTTTTACTTACCTTTTCACCTTAAAATTTTTTTAAAGAGTTTTTAATTAATTTTTTCATTAAAAAACTAAAATTTTGGCTTCCAAAAGAATCTACTACACCAGGTCTAATCGAGATCCAAAACCTGCTATAATAGTAGATAATCCTGATAGAATTTTAAAGAAAAACAAAAAAATAGAAATTTTAATTAATAAAAATTCACTGGTCAACGGAAATTATCTTCCCAAAAAATTATCAAGTTTACCAGACATTGAATCTGATTTAGCTTTTGAGAAATATTTGTTTAAAACTAAATAAGAAACTTACATATATAATAGTGTAATGGATCCTGATTTCATTTCATTTATTGAAAGTAAGAACGAAACTCTTTCACTTGATTCAGATGAAAAAGCCCTAGAAGTTTATGATAAACTTGATGCTTTAACTACAACTTTGATTAAGGAAATTGATGAAACTTATTTTCAACATTCATTTGAATTGACTGCTTTATCTGCCTATACCCATAAAACTTCTACCATTCATTTAGAATTTTTAGGTTCATCCTTGTTTAATACCTCCTCATCTATTATTTCCACCACACTTCATTCCACAGAATCCTTCATTCGTAAGCTTCCACTTCATCCTATAATTTTATTTCCATGTCTAAATACTGCAAGTTCATCCTCTAGCATTTATGCTACATTTTCTAGTACTTCATATTCATTTCCATGCTCCTCTTCTAGCATCCCAACTACATATTCAAGTGTTCCTACCTCATCTGCAAGTACTTCAATCTCATCACCAAGTACTTCAAACTTACCTCCTAGCCAAGCTAGAATTCTAGTCATGGCTGCCAGATATGCACCTTTGTTTCTACAAGCCCCTCTACATGCCATGCCCAAAGATTACAAAAGAAAAAGTCTTCAATTTGATGGTACTAGCCATTACACTTCCCAGCAAAATGTTAACAAAATGACAGACTACTTTAAACTGCATGAAATAAATGAAGATGATGTTCAAAAGAGAATTTTTTCTCAAAACTTAGCTGGTGATGTAAAGAAATGGTTTAAAGGTTTACCTGCTAGTAGTATTGTTGATTTAGCTACTTTACATAGGATGTTTCTTAATAGATGGGAGAAGAAAAATAATCCTTTACAAATTTTATCTAAATTTGAAAACATAAAAAGAGCACCTAATGAAACAGTTCAGGACTATTGTACAAGATATCACAGTATTTATAATGAAATCCCTGCCAACCTCAAACCTCCTCCAGATTCTTCATTGATAAAATTCCCTGATGGATTTGATACTGATATGGCCTACCAACTGAGAGAGAGAAACCCAGAAACCTTAGAGAAGATGCAAAGTAATGTTGTAAGTGTAGAGGCAAACTGGTTAGCCAAGAAATCTATATTGAGATATGAAAGAAGAGTTACAGTAAAGGAGAAATCATCAGCCTCAGAGCTTAAAATATATGACTTAGAAAAAACATTAGAAATAATTATTGATACATTAGATAATATGGAGAGGAAGCCATAGTGGGATAAACAACAACAAAGTCCTCAAATAAGAAATCCAAATTTCAGGAAAAACACCAACACTGATAAATCTAGAAAATCAACACCTGATCAAAAAATAAGACCACTTTCCAAGAGAAATGTGATGAAAGTTCTCACCAAAATGAATATTATGAAGACACTCAGATTAATATAATTGGCATTAATGATGATAATATCATTTTTCTTACACAATAAGAACATGAATTATATGAATTACAACAGTTACAGTTAGAATCTGGGGAGTATTTTGATTACAAGAAAGGTTATGAGTTTCCAATTAATGAAGTTCATAAGCAATATAACCTTAGGAGCAAGAAAAATGTAGAAGCACCTACTAAGAAAAAAGTCCAAACTCAGACAAAAAAATAGTAGAAGTTCCTACAACTAAAGTACTGCAATTCCTCCCTAGGGAAACCCAGCAAAACTCTAGTTCAAAACAGAAAAAATCAAGTCCTAATCAAACAATTTCTAGTCCTAACATTGTTGGCATTATAGATATTGATGTTCAAAGATCAACTGATCCTCAAAAATTTTCTGCTGCTAAAACCATAATTACTGATCCTAAAACATCTGCTGCTGATCCAAAATCAGTTGATCCTCAAACAACTATAGCCAAAACAGTTGTTGAAATTTCAAAACTTGCCAAATATTCCACTGCAACTCAAAATATCCATGAAAATAAGATAAAAAATAGTAAAATAGTGGAAAAAGAAGAGAAACACACTCAAATTGCATTTACACAAGAAGAAATAATTCAGCTGGGAAAATCACAAGCACCATTTAGAATCCAAACTGAAGACACCAATTCTTTTAACAAAGTTGGTTAAGCATGATTTATACAAATCACAGATCAATGACACATTAAACATAAATGAAGGAGAAGACTCTTAATTTGAGTGATGACCAACCAGAACTAATATTTGGCCCCGAGGTAAATGGAAAACACCAAGAAGAAGGAGTTCCTCCTTTCTACATTAGCTTGACTGTTCATGACTAGATTTTACATAATGTTATGCTAGACTCAGGAGCTTCACATAATTTAATGCCAAAATCCATATTGGAAACTTTGAATTTAAACATCACTAGACCTTATAAATATCTTTTCTCATTTGATTCCAGTAGAGTGAAATTTCTAGTCTTAATCAAAGATTTATGTGTCACTCTAGTCCAATACCGTGGGAAAAGTATAGTCATGGATATTGTAGTAGCTGATATCCCTCCAAAGTATGGAATGTTGTTATCTTTCTCATGGGGAGAAAAAATACAGGGATCTCTACAACTAGACATGTCTTATGCCATTATTTCAGTATTTAGGCAACCCAAGAAACTTTATAGATACTCTAATGAAGTACATGGTTAGTAGTGTAGAAAGACCTTGAAATTATCCTATTTATTCTACACCTGTTAATATGGACACTTTCATTTTGTGTAATTCTGAAACTAGCATAGAGAGCAACACAGAATTAAAACAGAAAAAGAAATACCCAAATATTGAGAACATATTTCATGAATCAATGTGACACCTAGACTTTGATGGATCAGTGAACAAATTAGGAGCAGGAGAAGGAGTTTGGATTCATAACATGGAAAATAATAATTCTAAAGGTCATGCCTTTAGATTAAATTTCAAATATACAAACAACATAGAAGAATATGAAGCTTTGATTTTAGGACTGTAAATTATTAGAAACATAGGAGGTAAAAGAGTTTCTATAATGGGAGACTCTGATTTAATTGTAAAACAAATTAGACGAGAATATTTTGTATATAATCCTAGATTAAGCCAATATAGAGAAACAGTTTTAGATCTCATCAAATAATAGCTTGAATGTGACTTTGCTGTTATTCCTAGAAAATAGAACATACAAGCACACGATATAACAACTTTTGTTAGTACCTGTAATATTCTTTTTCAAACAAATCTCCAATATTTAGCAAAGTTAAGACACAACCCTACTATACCCTAAAACTTAAAATATTGGAAAATGTTTTCACATGATACTCAAATCTATCACTTTATGAATGCCGAGGGAGGATTCTAGAATTGTAATGTAGATACAGATTGTACAATATATGATAAAATAGACAATGAGATAGATGTAAATAATTTAGATTTCACTGAACCCACTAAATTCACTCAAGTAGAAATAGATAAACTAGAAAAAGTAGAAATATAAGAATTAACAGACGATGATTATGATATTTTAAACCTTAAAAACAACCTTTTACCGAAGGGATTAGCCCAATTAGAAGATATTTTTGATTCAAATGACGTTGCAAGAAAACCAAAGATAGAACCATTAAGATTAGATATAGAAGAATGCAATATAGGAACATGACAAAGGCCTTAACTCATCAAAATTTCAAAAGCCCTACCTCAAGAAGAAAAACTGAAATACATAGCTTTGTTTATGGAATTTTAGGATGTATTTGGATGGAGTTATGAAGACTTAAAATCTTATGACACTATCATAATGCAACAAAAAATACCTATAAAATAATATGAAAAACCTTTCAAACAGAAGCTCAGAAGAATAAATCCAATTTTAATTCCTTTAATTGAAAAAGAGGTAAAGAGAATGTATGAAGCTCAGATAATTACACCTATTAGATATTCTGATTGGGTTTTAAACTTAGCTCCCACTAGGAAGAAAATAGGGGAAATCAGACTTTGTGTTGATTTATGGAACTTAAATAAGGTGTCCCTAAAAGGTAACTATCCTCTCCCCAAGATGGATCATATTTTATAGAGGGGGGTTGGTTCATCCAGAATTTCATTGGGTGATGGATCCTCTGGGTATAATCAGATTTTATTTTAGCAAGAAGACCAACCAAAGACTGCATTTACTACTCCTTGGTGTACTTTAATGTATTTGAAAATGCATTTTGGATTAATGAATGCAGGAGCCACATTCCAGAGAGCTATGAATATAGATTTTGCCAAAGAAATTCATGATTTTGTTGTGATTTATCTACATGATATAACTATATTTTTAAAAACTGGACTTGAACATCCAAATAATCTGAGATAACTGTTTATTAAATGCAGGAAATTTGGTATTTCATTGAATACCGAAAATTCTCTCTTTGGACTTGAACAAGGTAAACTATTAGGGCATATAATATCAAAAGAAGGAACTAGGATAGACCCAACCATAATAGAGGCCATTCTGAACATAAGCCATCCTAGGAATATTAAAGCATTGTAGGCTTTCTTAGGTAAAATCAATTTTCTCAGAATATTCATTTCAGACTTAGCAGAAATAATTAGAGAACTCAATAACATGTTAAAGAAAGACTCACCACTTAAATGGACAATAGAGGCCAAACAACCCTTTGCATAAATCAAACAAGCCCTTACAAGAACACCAATCCTAATAAGTCCTGATTTCAAAAAATATTTTATTATTTTTTCTTTTATTTCAGAACATACTATTACCGTAGTCTTACTGCAGAAAAATGAATAGGGCTATGAACAACCCATTTCTTTTTTCAATAAATCACTTAGAGATGCCATGTTGAAGTATACCACAATGGAAAATTAGGCACTAGCTTTAGTGAGGGCTATTAAAGACTTTTGAGTGTACATATTGTAATCAAGCATCATTGCTTATGTTCCAAATTCAGTATTAAAGGACATTCTGACTCAGAATGGGCCTGATGGTAAAAGAGGCAAATGGATTTCCACCATTTTGAAATATGACATAGAAATTATGCCCACCAAACTCAATAAAGGTTAAGGTTTAGCCAAACTAATGGTTGAATCAAACTATCATGCCTTAGATATAAATTTTATTTCCCAATTAAATGATCAGGAAGAGATGGCGACTCCACAGATCAGTGAAGCCTTTTCAGATTCACCATGGTATTCAGATATCATATTTGTATTACTAAATTTACAAGCTCCTCCTGGATTGTCAAGAACTAAAGCTATATTTTTAAAGTTAAAGGAAATGAAATTTTGTATCATAGATAATTCTCTGTTTTGGAAAGATCGTGGTGGAATTTTCTTTAATTATTTGCTTAAGGGTGAAGCTGATAAAGTTATGGAAGAGTTTCATGCAGGTGACTATAGAGGACATCTTTACTGGAAGTCAATTGCAGATAAAATTTTGAAAGATGGTTTTTACTGGCCTACAATTTTTGCAAATGTGAAAAAGTATGTGATCTCATGTCACAAATGATAAATCTTTGAAGGGAAGAAAGAGATGCTACCTTTACTCCTCAAACCCTTCTCCACAGAAATGCCTTTTTAAAAATGGGGTTTAGTTTTAGTTGGTGAAATTCACCCACCATAATCATCCCAACACAAATGGATTTTGACAAACACGGAATATTTCACCAAGTGGATAGAAGCCATTCTTTCTAGGAAAGCCACTCATTCTGTCATAATCTCATTTTTAGAAAACAATATACTGTCTAGATTTGGATGCCCCCAAAAGCTCATTACTGATAATGCAACTGCTTTAAAGTATAAAAGGATGATTTAATTCTGTAATAAATACCACATTACCCTTGGCCATTCCACTTCTTATTACCCTCAAGGTAATGGTCTTGTTGAATAATCCAATAAAATCCTTGTTAATATCATCAAGAAACTACTAGAAGACAATAAAAAGACTCGGAACAAAAGGTTAGTTAATGCCTTATGGAAAGAAAAACTTACCACAAAGAAGTCCATTGCTAATGTATCCCCTTATCAACGTGCATATTGGATGGATGTTGTTTTTCCATCCTCTCTAGGAGTACCGATAATGAAGATGATCCAAGAATTACAGGTAGAAACCAATGATATCTAGAGAAGGATAAATCAAACCATACAGTTGCAGCAAACCAGGGAAGAAGTCTATCTTAAGTCACAATTTGTCCAAGATAATATTTAAAGATATTTGACAAGAAGACTAAGGAATATGATTTTTACATAGGTGATAAAGTTCTCAAGTGGGATTCTAGGAGAGAAGAGAAAGATAAACATGAAAAATTAGATTTCCTATGGAAAGGTCCCTATGCTATTTATGGTTACAGAGATAATAATGCATTATTTTTGAAGGAGGTGAATGGATCGGATTCTCCAGGTGGACCTATCAATGGTGGAATGCTGAAGCATTACTATTCCCCAAAATAATAGTAGTTCACTTTTTTTACTTTTCCCACTGTATATAACATTGCAGAATTTAGATTGGATTGGATGCTTTTCTTGCAAATTTGAAGCCCAAAGAGAAGGCCCTAAGCTTTGAAAGAAAAAATATCATAAGTATGAATAATGCAGAGCTCAGAAAATAGTTCCAAGGAAAAATCATAGTCAAAATTCAAGGCCACTGATCTTAAAGTTATTGACATTTCACTAGTGAATGCCATCCCCATGTGGAGCCACTGTTAGGGTCCTATTATAATAGGATTCATTATTTTGAATTGAATTTGATTAGTCTTGTAATATGCACATACTTTGCTTTCAACAAAATTGTTTTCCCATATTAAAAATAAAAAATGTAAGGAGGGTAAAAGTCCTAAAAGAAAAATCAAAGGAATGAAAGAAAAAAGATAAAAAAGAATATACAAAATGAACCCCAAACAAAAAAGAGATAAAAATAGATCATGAAAGTGATGCAAATTCAAATGCCACTACTTTTTACTTTTACTAAAAAATAATATTGTGTGCGGCTTGTCAAAAATGCCACAATACATGAAGGTCAAACTGCTTAATCTTGACCTTTCATGCTTTAAATTTCATGTTGATAGATAGAGAATAAAGATCTAGCCAAACTCTTTAATATTGGAAGAACAGTAGTTAGGTAGAGAATAATAAGGAGCTCAATAGTTAAATCTAAGCGCTTGGAAGAAATAAGGATATAATTAGATAGTTTGTTGTTAAAATAGAAATGAATAAGGGTCTGCAAGCTCAAATGCACCCAAAGAAATGAAGAAAAAATGCTAGGGTAGTTGGTGAGTAGGCAGAGGCAGTTTTCAGAAGGCATGGATAGCAGAAATTGGTTATTTCATACTTACTAATTTCCCTTCAAATTCATTTCCCTTGGAAAAAAAATTTCCCCTTCATTTTAACCCTTTTCCCATGCTTCATTCATTTTTCCTATAAAAACCCATTTTCCTAAGTTTAAAATACATTTTCTTTTATTAACTTCCATTTTTTATTTAAAGAAAAACACCAAAAACCCATAAAAATAATTTTATCCCAAGTCTAAATAGTTAAATCTATATGTTGGGCCCCACTACAAATATCCCTTCCTGATATAAATTTTTACATCAAAACTTAATGATAAATCCCATACATATTAACATTTGACTTTATATATTAAATCCCCTAAAAATACCTTTATCCCGTATATATTACCTCGCCTTTATATATATTTCCCCAACCCATGTTTTATTTATAACCTATAGTTTTATTTCCCCACATGTGATATATTTCCATACCCCACTTGCTATAATCTCGCCTATACATAGGTCCCACTATTATATAAACCTGACCAATGTATGTATCACATAACTTCCGCATTGAATTTTCTAGGGCCCCGCCTATCAGAAACCTAGACCAAATTCAATGCTATTTGCGAATTGTCAGAACTACACTGACTAGATCTAGTGGTTAGTAATCCTTTTGGCATGCCCGATAACAAATTCTTTAACCACACAAAAACCTTGTGAAATGTGTGGTTTCCGGAGCTCTACTACTAGCTACGTGTCGCTATACCAATTAATCACTTCCACAGAAAAAACACCACCCGACCGCTTTAGCTCATGCGAAAAACATTAAGCAGTTTATTCTACCCATTGCGAAAACCATCAGGCATTTTGAATTAAATCACGCATTCAATGTTAAAACACTGATTGGTTAAAAATCCATATAGCTACCCTTTGCAAACTTTTTCCTTACTTTTTGTGATAGTTTCGCATAGAAGGAGCATTTTAGAACGTTTTTCAAGCAAAGATCACTTCTATGACCTTATTTCAAGCCTTTTCACCAGAATTCAAGATCAATTTCCACTACAATTGATGCATAAACATTCATACAAACTATAAATACCCTTGAAATGTCAGAAAAGCTTTCCTCTTTCCCAGAACCCTTCTGCAAACCAAAAGATTCTATTCTCTAGGTATTCCTGAAATACATAGGCATTTTACTTATAGAAAGGAAGTAATTCATTAATTAAGCCTCTGTAGAAGCCTTTGCAAACCTAAAGAAAGCCATGTTGCTTCCTTATATGTTTTCTACAGACCCTAGGCATCTATTTACAGATTTCTGAGGTCCTAAGATTTCTTTTGGTCACAGAGAGTACAATTTGAGTAGTTTAAACCATTGTAGACCATAGATAAGCCCTTATTTCATCTTAAATTAGTCTGCAAATTGTAAATTATATTTCTGAGATTCTCCTAAAGACCTGAATCATTTTTTTCTAAGTCAAAAGAGTAATTAATTGAGAAATAAAATAAAAAAATGGCTTCCATAAGTATTGTAACTATAAATCCCCTATAGCCTCGAGTTGTAGGTGTGGAACATACTCCTTTAGCTGATAGAGATTTTAAAATTAATGATACACTCACTGAATTTAATCTTCTTGAGCTCCATTGTTGGAGCCATGACAAATCCATAGACCAAATAGATGAGGTTTACATTTGGGAGTCTAATTTTCCAAAGTATGTTGTCCCACAGACCTTCCAGTGCCCAAAAGTGATTAGACTATCATAATATTTCTATTTCCATGACCAGAGAGCCCTAATTACCCCTAGAAAAGAAATTCTATTCACTATCACAACTAATTCAATGAACCAAATGCTGCAGATCAAACCTAGGCCAGATGAAACCCCTTTGTCCATTGAAAATATTACCTAGTTATACTTGAATCTGGACTTCCCCAAGAGGTTCCAGATATTCCAAACTTTCATGCCTTCATATGTAGAAACTCCCAAGACAAATCCTCCTTATTCATCCGCAATATCTTCTGAGAGAACTAGACACATTATCACAATGTTGTCCTCCATTTTGGGCTATTTTACTGATGAGCATGTTGATGCTTCAATCTTGGGTTTCATGTCTACTTTCACACTAGGTCAACTTCCTGCTGCCACTTTTTATTTTTCCCAATATCTTGTTGATACTATGCATGAAAAACTTGTTAAAATGCCTGAAGAAGGTGTTTTCAATTATTCCTCAATCCTATTCCACATGTTTTTGTACTTTCAGTCTGAGAAATTTTCGATCAACCTTCAAAAGCTTGATGTTGAAGGTAATCCATAGTCAGTTATATTTTGGACTCCAATTATTAGAAAATACTCCACACAATCCACCTACACAAAGTTCATTGATTCTTTTATTCATCCTATGGTCAACATGCTGAATAGTAGCATGCAGTCAAGAATCAGTGAGGAAATAAAGAAGGTCATGTTGTTATCTAAACATAGTAGGACAGGAGATCGATACTTTTGGCAAAAGCATACAGAAATTGTGGTATATGGATCAAATATTGTTCCATATAAGCTGCTCAAATACCTCCCAATGAGGTTATTTTCCCTTGAGTATGTTATGCAGATCCTTAATTCTTATGGAATCAATTTCTTGGCAACCAAAAATAAGATAGAATTTAAGATTAAGAATCAAGTTGGCCCTTTTATTTGTAATAGTAGAGATGCAGGCCCATAGGAAGAAAAATATTTTTAGGAGTTTAAGTTCAGTCAGAGCTTTCAGTGGTATTTTGATCCTCTAGGAGTAATAAGAAAACTAAGGATTAAATTCAAATCAACTCCTTATGTACATGAGAAGAAACCAGAAATTGAGAAATACTCCAACCTGTCTGAATGGTTGGAGAACACTTTGACAGAGGCAGAGAAGTAAGGTGATACTAGTCAAATCTTGCAAACTCCGACCCAAGAAGATAGAAACTAAAAAATAATCGAAGAAGAAGGATCATACACTGCAGAAACTATAACTGAAACTAAATTTAGATTGATGTACAGGAAGAATCCTAAATTAAATCCTGTAAATGAGGAAGTGGAAACAGTTAAATTAACTGATACTGATGCAATAGTGAAAGATAATGCTTCTCCTGCTGTTTATAAAGAAACACACCATCCTTCAACTTCAAACACTCAAATGATCCAGAAATAGCACTCTGTTAAAGTGTCCTCATCCAAAAAACTAGCATAGAAAGAGATGTATATTAAAGAATATACAAGGAAATCAAGGCTATAAATGAGGAAATCAAGGCTGAGATATATTCTCAATATCTAAAAAAGACTTCTGGCTGGTAGAACAGGCTACTTTATGCCTTTGGTTATAAGAATAAAAAGATGCAGATGACATTTCTTCAACCCATAGTTCAAACTCCTAAGTCATTTCCTGATTATAAAAATAAATATTTTTAACTCATGGACAAGAATATTCATCTTTTGGACCAGATTGAGTTTCATAAGCAAGCAGGGGAAATGATATATTCTACAATGACCACCAAAGGGATGAGTGTTCAGAAGCTGTGAAACGCTCTTTGGAACATCAAAGACCAGCAAAAAGGCATCTTCACAGGCTAAATAAAATAGAATAAAATCTCAGGAGGATTTGGTAATTGAAGTAGGATATGACCCTAATAATGTCAAAATTGCAGAAGAGCTGATAAAAAAGAAGAATGCAGACACTGTTGCATTAAGAAAGAAACTCAAATTTCCTCCTACAAAACATCCTCAAGCTAAAGAAATTGTAGAAATGAAAGCCAAAAACATGAAACGATAAATTTCATCATTCAATTAACTACCCAACTAAAATAAATGGAGAATGAAATCGACAAGTTGATCCAGAAGAAAAAGGCCAGTGAATAAATTCTTTTCACTGTAATTCCTGTAGTCACAACAGTCGTGCCTTCTACACTAGAAGAATTATTGGCCCCTACAATCCCTATGGCTACAACACTTCTTCTCACCTCTGTAACAACTTTAGCGACAGAGTCATCTACAACAAAATCACAACCTACTGATGAAGCATGTAAGTTAGTTAAAGAAATGCAAGACATGTCTATTCAGAAAAATGAAATCAACATACTTAAAGAACAATTGAAAATTTTGGAGGAGGAAAAGAATCTTGCTCAGATTACGCTCAAGAATTAAGAACATAAATCAAACATATTAACAGAGAAATTAAATATGTTAGAGAAAGATCTAACACTTAAATAACCAATGGCACAAGCCAAGAAGCAGCTATGGGCCAATATCATTGAACCTGTCAATGATATTTAGCCATCAATCTAGATTATCTATGAACAGAAAGATATAATTAATGCAGCAGGTGAATCCATCCGGAAAATAAAAGAAGAACTTGGCAAGAGTCCAGAAGAAGCTAATGAAATTATCAAGTTTCTTAATTCAAATAATATACAAGAATTGGAAGAAATTAGTATAACTGACATGATAGATACAATTCTTGAAGTCAAGAAAGTGATTTCAAAAAGAACCTTGATGATACAGTTAGAAGAAAAATGTGAAAACATGGAGATTCACATAAATAGATTTAAGATGAAGATTGACATTCGGAGGCAGAAAGGCCTTCCAAATCCTCTGGTCATTTATGAAAAATTGATGAAATAAGAGGATTATGATAAGAAAATGAGATAAGTGGCTAGGGATGAGGCTAACATTCCTACTTCACAAGGAATTCAAATAGGGAAGGTACTTTACAAAAGTTTTGAGAATTTATTTTACCTATAGCATGAGGTAAAACACGTATTTATCAACAAGCCTACATTTTTGAAATATACAGAGGCAGATGAGATATTTAGATGAGCGGTGAAGATAAAATTTCCAGAAGAAGAGTTTTAGGAAAAGATGACTAATTTACTGTGAAAATAGTTTGCAATAAAAAACAGAGTAGTCAAAGGTAAACAGAGCATCTGGGATAAAGTAAAAAATAGCAGTAACAGTTTCAAGTGAAAATAGAGACAATCAAAGAGTATTAGATTTTTAAAGAGTATCAGGTGAATGTCAAAATGTTAAAGTCAAATCAGAGTTGAAAAGATAAAGATGCCAACATGAAAGACACTCTACTGCATCCTTCATTGAGAAAACTACAAAGAGACAAATCAAAAACAAATTAAAGACAACAAACAGTAAATTCAATAAAAGCAGGGACAACCTCCATTAGTTAGATAGCTGTCTATATTTTCTTGCAAGAAGATAGTTATTTTTCCATGAATAATTCCTAATTTTGTTTTAGGATATTTATTCTAAATTGGTATAAAGTTTTGGACCTCCTAGTATATATTTTTTATGCTGGGTTGAAACTTTATTTTGGCTTACTAGAATTACTATTTGAATCAATATAAGGAAATGTCTTAATGAATATTAAATTAAACATAATTGATTTGGATTAAAAATTTTCAAAGTAAAAGGAACATATAAAAGTTTTTGTATTTTTATTTATATAGTGGTTATTATATTCTTAATAACAGTAGGAAATATCATAATATTAAATTAGTTTAGTTGGTCATTAACATAATAACACATCATAACATGATTATGGGTTACCTTTAATGCCTCACATCCTAAATAACCACATACTTATTCGATGTCATAAGAGATATCTAGTTGACAGTGAAGTACTACTACCCTAGGATGGTCACTACAAGTTGATATGTTATAGTTTGTGATATAGAATGGCTCTCTATTTTCATATAACAATTATCTACAATAAATTACTATAGAGAAGAGCTTGTGACATTTTTGTGTAGCATGGATAGGTAGAATACCATGTGCATCCAAACTTGATTTCAAATCAAGGTGATACAAAGTCATTGTGAAATTATTAAAATACATATGTAAAGATAGATGATATTGAATTAAATAATAAAAATATAAACTTACTCACCGAAAGGATCATTTTGCATCAAACTATTGATAAAGTCAAACTTGATCAATTATCATTTAACACTCCGAATTTGAAGTGGAAGGAGATGACGAGAAGTTTATGTCCGTGGAAGACCAGTATGGAGGTGCATATGAAGCAATATCATGCACACAAAAAAACAAGTGATTGTTGTAGGGTAACAACACAAGTATATTCCATAAGCATCAAGTTTAGATGCCTCGCCCATATGTATTACTATGCAAAATATATTGAACTGATGCATGTAACCATTTTAAGAGGACTAGTTCTCAAACTTTAAATGGTATGGAATGAAAATTTTAAAGACTCAACCACTTAATATTATATGGTCGGAAACGTGAACCTGGGTTACACTTTTGTGAGAATTGCGGGTTGAAATTTTTTTTCGGCAATAGTTCGGCCGAACTTATTTTTAAAGTTCGGCCGAACTCGTGATTCCGTTTATACTGACAGGTTACTGACGACGTGGGAAAACATAATTTTTGCCGGAGATTGGAAAACTGGCAACTAAAGTTTGGCCGAACTTATATAAAAGCTCGGCCGAACATTTAGTTCGGCTGAACTTTTACATTTAAAATAGTTCGGCCGAACTATTTTCTATAAATAAATCGCCCGCAAAGTTATGTGGTTACCGATTTTATTGTTCCCGCGTTTTCTCTGTCGCTGTTGCTGTCGCTGTTTCTCGTCGCCGTAGCTCCTCGTCGCCGCGCTGGTGTTTGCCACGGTCGCGCTCTTCATTATCAGGTATGTTACTATCACAACTTGGCGTGAGGGATAGGATGATACTTAGCCGGCCAAAGAACTGTAAACTCAACCCTCTTAAAGTCACCGTTGCATGAATCTATGTTAAAAAAAAATTATATTCAAAATCAATAATATAAGCTTATATATCAGATTTATTTCAACGAATTGTTCTAACAACATGAAATTAGCAGGTGTTAATATAATAATAACATGGTTAGGTACATCAAATTGTAAGCATCATGAAATAGGAAGGGTAGACATTAATAATTTAGAAATAGATCTAGGTTGTGGTATTTCTGCTACTTGAGTACAGTAAACTCAGCATTCAGGTAAACTCCAAAACAGGAAAACAAATGCCAGAAAATTTCAAAAGATAATTTATTGATATTCAATACTGGAATGATGCTCTACTCGACTGGAAAGTATTATTCATAACCTGGAGTTCCTCCTTGAATCTTGCCTGTCTGTATTTCCAGGCTTGAGCTGTGGAATCAACTCCTTCCCTAGCTCTTTCACGGAACATTTGAAGTTTTTCGTCATCAGAAATTCTTTTAGAATTATTGCCATATTTTTTCTCAAAAATTCTTGATGTTTTTGAATGACTCTGTCCAAGCTGAAATTCATCAGAAACAGATGATGTTCTCTGCACCATATGTGGGCATTTCTTACATAAAAGTTTTTTTTTCAACATTATATATTGCCCGTTTTCTCTTGTCTGAAAGACATGCATAGGCGTAAAGAGTGTTCATCCACGTCCACCCATCCATAAAGTGTAGTCATCCATTCCAGCACAGGTTCGTGGGTGAGCCGAGGCGATGATTTTGATGATTTCCTTCACCCTTAATTACATGCTTAGTAATTTTTTGGTAGTGCATTTCATACGGCCACTATTGATAAATTTGGTTTACTTAGCCTAGGTCATTACAGAGATTTTTTGATTTAATTCAATTCCTTTTAAGGTTTTTTTAAGAAAAGAAATTGTTCCTATAGAAGTTGATTCTGGTTCTTCTTTAACTGTTGACAGATACATCCTTTAGAGAATTACTATGTTGCTTATTCATGCATTTTATATTTGATCATTAGACACAACCTCAGAGTTGTTCCTCTTTATGGCAGATTTAGGCCAAACTAGTCTAGCAGATTCAAACCAAATAAGGCTAAGTATTCACTTTAAATGCAGTCTTTGCTTTTGGATGTTTTTTTTTGTCTGGGTGAAGTAAAAATGCAATTTGAAGGTATCTTCTTCGTACCACATCAATTTCAGTATTCTCTTCTACCTTCATAATACAATACCAATCAATGGTCTTCCTACCCTGTGGCTTTGCACAAGAACAAGATGTCTTAGTTGCAGCAAAAAAAACTTCAGCTATTGCTCCAAAGCAGTTTTTAGTTCTTCAGAAGGACCCTCTCCCATATTGCTAGATCCAACCTGATAATACTGAGAGAGAGTCTATTAGAGCAGTGGAGCTTCCATTCGTTAATGGCAGGTAGCTAACCAGAATAGTTGTGTGAACCAACGAGGAGGAACGTAGTCTCAAACTAGATCCATTGAAGTACAATTGTATTGCATTTATCTGTGCATGACTTGTATGGTTCCATTTATAATTAATATGATTATATTTAATATATTTAAATTGTGAAATTTGTAGATAGTTTTATTTATTTTAAATATATACATAGAAAAAATTATTCATGAAGTCTACACATTTTCAAATATTAAAAAACTATACAATATAACATTTGTATGAACTTCACCCATAATCGATTGTTCAATCCTCCCTTCTTGTTGAGAAAATTAAAAGTATTTTGTAAGACCATGGAATTTGCAAACTTGTATCTCTTTTAATACTGACTTATTTGCAAAAATTTAACCTAAGATGATTTAACCTCGAGATGATTTAATAAGAATGAATAATATGTTTATTTTTTATTTAAAAATTTAGAGAGAAAAATGTCACTTTAATATTTAATATATTTAAATTATGAAATTGATAGATAATTTTCTTTATTATAGTTAATTCTCATTTATATATGTATAGAAAAAATTATTTATGAGGTGTATACATTTTCAAATATTATGGGAGAGGTTGAAGTTGGAGTCACTTTTGTTCCTACACTTAGTTAAATTTGCAAATTCTATTAAAAATAAAAAAACTAAACATTTAAGTATTTATAGAAGAATTATATACATATATTCAATGTTATAAGCATCAAAAAGTTTAAAAGAATTTTTGAAAAAAACTTTACACCCCAAATCTTAAACTGTGTAAGAAAGAAACTTATAATTTCAATGTTCTTATTTAGAAATTTTCATTGAAAGTTTAAAGTTCCATTTTCTTTTTCTTTCAACTATGTTGAATTTAGTTTTTAGTTATATTTTTAATGTTGTAGAAAATAACTATTTATTTCATGTGTAATTAGATTAGTGATTTCATGTGTTAGGGTTGTGGATTCAGGCATTGAAACAACACACCATGATATTTCAAATTTTAAAATGATGGTTTGAGTCCTAGGTAGCTTAGAATCCTACTTGTTTTCAAAATAAGGATGCACTCCCATTTGATTCTCACGAATAGGTTGTAATCATGAGGCTCTCGCTCAAGAGTGGACCTTCGCAAAATATTGTGATGTCTTGTCACAAACAAAACCATCAAATTGAAAACACATCATTTTTCTCCTTCAAAGAAAAAAAAATTCACATCATGTGAATATGTCCATGTACTCTTACATATTGGTGTACAAAACCATCAACCAAACACAAGTCGACAAAACATGCCTCTTCAAACAACTGACTCTTAAGTCAAATAATAGAGCTCATGTACAAATTTCCATATTTGTTGCATTTAAGTGTCTAACATAACTCCACTTTCAACATCTTGCTTCATACAACATGCACCATACTTTGAATTTGCAAAGAAATTCATTAAACATCAAAATACATGCTAGGGCTTAATTGGATAAGAAATCTAATCATCTGTCAGCAAACCATTTCAATGGCACTTCTTTTTCTTTCAACTATGTTGAATTTAGTTTTTAGTTATATTTTTAATGTTGGAGAAAATAACTATTTATTTCATGTGTAATTAGATTAGTGATTTCATGCCTTAGGGTTGTGGATTCAGGCATTGAAACAACACACCATGATATTTCAAATTTAAAAATGATGGTTTGAGTCCTAGGTAGCTTAGAATCCTACTTGTTTTCAAAATAAGGATGCACTCCCATTTGATTCTCACGAATAGGTTGTAATCATGAGGCTCTCGATCAAGAGTGGACCTTCGCAAAATCTTGTGACGTCTTGTCACAAAAAAAAACCATCAAATTGAAAACACATCACTTTTCTCCTTCAAAGAAAAAAAAAATCACATCATGTGAATATCTCCATGTACTCTTACATATTGGTGTACAAAACCGTCAACCAAACACAAGTCGACAAAACATGCCTCTTCAAACAGCTGACTCTTAAGTCAAATAATAGAGCTCATGTACAAAGTTCCATATTTGTTGCATTTAAGTGTCTAACATAACTCTACTTTCAACATCTTGCTTCATGCAACATGCACCATACTTTTAATTTGCAAAGAAATTCATGAAACATAAAAATACATGCTAGGCCTTAATTGGATAAGAAATCTAACCATCTGTCAGCAAACCATTTCAATGGCGCTTCTTTTTCTTTCAACTATGTTGAATTTAGTTTTTAGTTATATTTTTAATGTTGGAGAAAATAACTATTTATTTCATGTGTAATTAGATTAGTGATTTCATGTTTTAGGGTTGTGGATTCAGGCATTGAAACAACACACCATGATATTTCAAATTTAAAAATGATGGTTTGAGTCCTAGGTAGCTTAGAGTCCTACTTGTTTTCAAAATAAGGATGCACTCCCATTTGATTCTCACGAATAGGTTGTAATCATGAGGCTCTCGCTCAAGAGTGGACCTTGGCAAAATCTTGTGACGTCTTGTCACAAACAAAACCATCAAACTGAAAACACATCATTTTTCTCCTTCAAAGAAAAAAAAATTCACATCATGTGAATATCTCCATGTACTCTTACATATTGGTGTACAAAACCATCAATCAAACACAAGTCAACAAAACATGCCTCTTCAAACAACTGACTCTTAAGTCAAATAATAGAGCTCATGTACAAATTTCCATATTTGTTGCATTTAAGTGTGTCTAACATAACTCTACTTTCAACATCTTGCTTCATGCAACATGCACCATACTTTGAATTTGCAAAGAAATTCATGAAACATCAAAATACATGCTAGGCCTTAATTGGATAAGAAATCTAACCATCTCTGTCAAAGAACCATTTCAATGTCGCTTCTTTTTCTTTCAACTATGTTGAATTTAGTTTTTCGTTATATTTTTAATGTTGGAGAAAATAACTATTTATTTCATGTGTAATTAGATTAGTGATTTCATGTGTTAGGGTTGTGGATTCAGGCATTGAAACAACACACCATGATATTTCAAATTTAAAAATTATGGTTTGAGTCCTAGGTAGCTTAGAATCCTATTTGTTTTCAAAATAAGGATGCACTCCCATTTTATTCTCATGATTAGGTTGTAATCATGAGGCTCTCTCTCAAGAGTGAACCTTCCCAAAATCTTGTGATGTCTTGTCACAAACAAAACCATCAAACTGAAAAACACATCATGCAAGAAACATAGCTCGTTGACATATCATTTTTCTCCTTCAAAGAAAAAAATTCACATCATGTGAATATCTCCATGTACTCTTACATATTGGTGTACAAAACCATCAACCAAACACAAGTCGAAAAAACATGCCTCTTCAAACAACTGACTCTCAAGTCAAATAATAGCTCATGTAAAAATTTCCATATTTGTTGCATTTAAGTGTGTCAACATAACTCTACTTTCAACATCTTGCTTCATGCAACATGCACCATACTTTGAATTTGCAAAGAAATTTATGAAAAATCAAAATACATGCTAGGCCTTAATTGGATAAGAAATCTAACCATCTGTCAGCAAACCATTTCAATGGCGCTTCTTTTAGTTGCACTTCATCATGTGAATCTTCTTGACCCTCATCGATTATGAAATCCTCTTTTCCATTCTTCTTTTCATTTTTTATATCCCCTCTTGGATAACCATAATATCTTGAAATGGAGCTAGCCAACTCAAATATTGTATTGCAAATCCCTGGCTAAGTTAGATGAGGATTACATATGGTCTTGAATGAGCATTTGGACTCTTTAGATATGCGTACCAATTATGTTCATATAACACAACAAATAGATGATTTAATTTACAAATGTCACATAGAAGTCATATTTATCTCATGGGCCTTCAACTTAAATTATATAATTGTTTGACCCCCTGAAATGTCATTTAATACCTCAAAATGACTCCAAAAGGTTTTAGACCTGAATTCTCCACCCGCCATTAAAATGACCCTACAAGTTGATTCTTTTAGTTTTTTCACTCTATAAGCATCAACGTATGATTATACATGATGGAGAATCTCTAGCGCTTTCCCTTGTTAATTAATTTAATAATCTCAATATTTATTTAAAAGTATCAATAGTATTTCGACCATGAGATTTGAACAATGTGATGTCGTCGAAATAGTATTGATACTTTTAAATAAATATTGAGATTATTAAATATATTAACAAGGGAAAGCGCTAGAGATTCTCCATCATGCAGCGTCGTATGTTGGATTTGGTGATAATTGTCTCCATATTTTGGCTTTCCGACCCGTAAAACATAATTATTTTACAAGGGAGGGAAGGAGGGATGATCACATTGACTTGCTTGATGACATGTCTATGAAGATTAACTACCTCAAGAACTATTTTTTTGCGTAGGGAAAGAGACACATTCCCATGTCTAAGCATGAAAACGTTCTTTGATATTGTTAATGCCTCTAGTGTTTACTTCTACAAGTTCTATAGGCAGAGTCTGTAAAGGGCCAGGTAGCCTCTGGATCTCATCTTTTATGAAAGGTGACATATCTAGTAAATGCCCCTGTAGTCAATCTCTGGAATGAATCTAAATAGAAGTTATTCATTTTAATATCCATAAAACACAACAACTTTAAGGTAAAATATGTACATGTTCTATTCATCATGAACACAAACTTCACAAGCTTGAGGTAATGAACACGAAATAAAATTCCTTCTTCGAACAGCTTCATGTGCCTCCTTGGCTTTGGAGCATTTTCCATGTTTTCCATAACCAAGACCCGAATAATTAGGCCCTTATTGAAGAACATTTGGCTCAACTATGCCTTGTACATGCTTGCCTTTAAAACCCTCTACTTTCATAGCACATTTTCATCAAAAATTTGGACCTTATTCCTCTAATGTCTCTCAAAAGCACGTACACATTCATTTTCAGAGGAAATTGAAGGCAGAAACCAATAGCTAATTCTTCTAGCTAACCTTGAATAAAATGAGCTAAATTGTACTTTGATACGAACTTGATTTAAATTGTCCACCCCACATTAGGCACCAATGATTATAACCTTTAATGGGCTAGCACTGGTTTGTAATCATCATCTCAAAATGACCTAGTAGATGAAAAATTACCATGTTTGTAATCATCGTTTCACACCATCTACATATGACCCTTCTACACATTATATGATTGAATTTATGGTAGGTCATCCTCTCTACCTAGACCATGATTGATTGTGACATTAGGTGAATAAAGGAAATTTGATAAGGAAGGGATCACTATAAGTTTGTCCTCCTCCACCCACTCCATATCGAGTGATTGCCTATTTTTTCTCTTCCAACATTTTATTTTGGAAATTCATTTTGGTAGTTAATTCTACTAATAGTCACAACACACCTGGAAGTCAAAGAAATTGTTATATACACTACTAAACTCAATTAACATTGTTTGTTATTGGACTTTACAATAACAAACAATGTAGAGTTCATTAATGTAGTAGTGTATATGATAATTTCTTTAACTTCTAGGTGAAGTGTGGCTATCGATAAAATTATCTGCTAATGAATTTCGAGAATAGAAAGTTGGAAGTGGAAAATTGATAAATCACTAGCTATGGGGTGGATGGAGGAGGACAAACTAGAAACTATCCTCTGCTTATAAATTGTATTTTATTCACCTGTTGTCACAATCATTCATGGGATAGGTAGAGAGGATGACATGCCACAAATTCATGCATATAATATGTAGAAGGGGTCATGTATGAGATGGTGTGAAGTGATGATGATTGACATGGTAAATTTTCATCTGCCAGGTCATTTTGAGATGATGATGACAAACCAATACTAGCCATTTTAAGGATATAATCATTAACAAGAAATATGGGGAAGGAAATTCAAATGTCTCATCATGGAAATTATAAAAATTGTAAGGATGGGGTTATAAGCCTTATAACTTTAAGGTAAACTATGTACATGTGTCATTTCTCCCACAAACTAAAGTGTATAAGTAGTAAATTTTATACCAAGTGTGCTCCCACCATGTAAAGCGCAATTTGGTGAATTTATCATTTTTATAATATATTTTTCGATTAAATTTTGTTCCACACATGATCAATTATTGCTTTGAAAGTTGTGTTCTACATAATTTGTGTACACTAAATTACAAATTGATTTTTTGAAATATATTTTGTGAATGTCGACCAATAGATATATATCATGGAGGATGAAAGACGAAGATCAGCCGAATCCCATATGGAGGTTCAGGGATTGGAGGATGTTCATGGTATTTAAATATAATCTTAAATCTCCATACATGTGTGTACATATGGAATTGATTTTTTTATTAACTTTGTGAGTGAAATTAGTTGTTAATAAGTTTCATATTTTAATTTTTAGGAGGCAAGAGGAGAAGGGTTTCTACTCCATCCATGGAGTGTGGCCAAGGTTCAAACGGTCGAGGTATGAGTGGTACCAGGTTGCGGGAAAGGGGTGATATTTATTCCCCCGAAGGCCAATCAATGGCTGCTGGTTCTCAGCAGGGTCACTGTGGGTCTGGTTCTTAGCAGCGCCATTCTGGGGTTAGTTCTCAGCAGGGTCATGTTGGAGATGATGTTAACCAACAACATTAAGGTTTCCATCAATTTCAATATTTTTTCATTAAATTTGTACAACTTTTTTACACGTGTTTTTTCTAATATACGAAATTTTATATATATTGATGCAGAGGCTGAAAATGTTTGAGCCAGTGGTCAAAAAAGACGCAGGGCAGCACGCTACATTGAAGAAGAAGGCTGTCAACCCAGCACAACTTATCCAGCTGAGATTACTGATATACCATGGGAAACGAACATGGCGGAATGCACCTTACAAAGGTGTCAAAGCCTTCATGCAAAATTGCAAAGAGATCTCAAGGCTTTGTCTCTACCTGCTGAGAGTAGACAAAGCCTCGGAATAGTTACACATTCATTGAGTGAAATGGTAAAAGTGTACAAAAATTTGGGGCCAACGACTTATTCGTTTGTAGAACTGAGGAGAAAGAGAAAAGAAACAGTGATAGGTCCCAATAAATGGCAGGACATAAAACAAAAAGTTTCAAGAGATGATGCTAAGTCAATGTTTAATTATAAGGAAGGGCCAAAAAGAAAAATGTTGAAGGTGCAGTATTTCAAGCACCCAGACAAAGAAAAATATTTGTATGATCGACATCTCGCGGCCTTTGGAAGGCTTCCATGGAACTATGAGGTTCCTGTTTATTTTGCACAAATGTTTTATGCAGAATTTTTTTTGGGTATGAAACCCGACTACAATGACCTTCCTTCAGAATTTTTTGGCCCGGGGAGAGGTCGATTATATCAACGTAAGGGCGCTAAGCGAGATGTGGAGTTGCCTCGCCCTGAGCCACCATTGGTGAGTCGACCGTTTCGAGTCGAAACCCTGCGATCAGAGATGGATGCAACTTCTCAAATAAGTCATGAAGCAAGAGATGTTATGATCGACAATGTTCATAGCGGATTGAGTGGAGTCGATATTTGTTTAAATCGACAAAGAGCACGTGAAAATGCACGTGCCAATTTTGTTTATCGTACAGATGAGGAGATTTACAACATTAATGTTGAATATCTCTGAACATATGCAATAAATTATCGCAATGGTCTGCAAGACCTAGTTTTTCGTGAGGAAGAGGGCACCAGAACGGTATGTGTTAGTGACCTTAGGGTTTGAAATTATATTTACATATACATGTGTAAAATTTGTAATAAATACATGTGTATGTACATGTATACAATTATTTGTATGTGTACATTAATCTAACAAAAATGTATGATTATATGTTAAAACACTATTTGCAGTTCTCAGGCATGATGCGTGATGAAAATGTTAATATTACGTTCGGGACGTCTGGCTCAAACAATGCAGATGGGTTTGACCATCATGATATGTTGGCACATGTATGTTAGTGTTTTTTAAGTGACTCTAAAATAAATAATTGTTGCCACACATGTACATGTATGTATATATATAATTTGATAAAATGTTTTAACAGGTATCGATTCCGTCTGATGTTTTTGGGATGGCGGTACCTTCTTCTTCCTTAGGAGATATACCTTCTACTTCATTGGGAGCTGTACAAGTATGGAAAATTTTTCACAAGTTCAAAATTTATGTTACCTCAAAAAGTTCCATTAAAAATTGAGATATATAGAGAGAGAGATCTATATTTTGAGTTATTTAAAAATTTTTGAATTTAGGCTCATATAGAAGATTTTTTTAATCCGAGGACTCTAGCGACGGAGATAGGAACATCCACAGCATTTGAACAAGTTGTCTTTAGTTATTTTTTTTAATATTATTGTTCAAATAAGTTTATATATGTACACGTGCATTTTCATTTGAAACTTTTTAATTTATATAAATTATATATATATATATATATATATATATATATATATATATATATTTATTTATATTTAACTGTACATGTATATTGTACATGTTACCACTGTAGATGTTTCTATGGCAGAACCTGTTCATCAAATGGAGAGGGAACCTTACGAGGTATTGCAGGTATTGCATGATTTTTTTGTTATATTTTGTTTTTTACATGAAGTTCTATATATATATATTCTCATTAATTTTTAAAACTTCAAATTTTAATGTTCAAGTACATGTGCATTGTGTATGTAGGTTTCCTATCTACAGGATAGGGCACTACCCGAGACCCAGACGCTAGATCCTCCATTTGATGGACAAGATTTACAGTAGATTTGATTTCAAAATTTAGATGGTTTTAAAATTTGTTAAACTTGATACAATTTGATACTCAAGTGAGATTTACAATTTTTGGACATATTTTATTACAATGTTATTATATAATTTGTTTTATTTAATTTTTGGATGGTTTTAGTACTTTTTGCATGTGAATGTGAAGTAATGTTGTCATCTGAATTACATTTGACATGTGATATTTAATGTTAAATGTTTTTGTTGGATAGTTGAATTATAATTGGCATGGCATCTGAAGTTTTTAAAACTACATGAATGATAGAATGTGAACCTAAATTTGCACATGTGGTAAATTGAAATGTTACTTGTAACAAGACAATCCCCATTGATTTCATTACAGTATATGTTGATTTATGATTTGATATAATTTCATGTATGATGCTACATTACTTGTAAAGTCATTGGATTAATAGTGTTCATTGATTTCAGTGTAAGCGCAAAAAATTATTGACAATGTAGAACGATTTTTGTGTTATAATAATTAAACCTAATAATATTGGAGAACAAGAGAGACTTGAGGTATGGTGTTTACTACAAGAGTTCGAGCTAAATATTTAAATGGTTTACCTATGTGTTGATTTCTGATTTGATATAATTGCATGTATGATGGTACATTACTTGTAAAGTTATTGGATTAATAGTGTTCATTGATTTCAGTGTAAGCGCAAAAAAATATTGACAATGTAGAACGATTTTTGTGTTATAGTAATTAAACCTAATAATATTGGAGAGCAAGAGAGACTTGAGGTATGGTGTTTACTACAAGAGTTCGAGCTAAATATTTAAATGGTTTGTACCTATGTGTTGATTTCTGATTTGATATAATTGCATGTATGATGGTAGATTACTTGTAAAGTCATTGGATTAATAGTGTTCATTGATTTCAGTGTAAGCGCAAAAAACTATTGACAATGTAGTACGATTTTTGTGTTATAATAATTAAATCTAATAATATTGGAGAGCAAGAGAGACTTGAGGTATGGTGTTTACTACAAGAGTTTGAGCTAAATATTTAAATGGTTTATGATTTATGATTTATACTTTCTTTTTAATATAATCGATACGGAAATATGACAAAACTAATAAGGGTGACAATAAGAATAGAAGTTCAGAAAATAGTTTAAGATTGATCACAAGAATTAAGAGAATGTCTCGGTCCATCATTGGTATGGCTTGTGCTGCAACCATGGAGTCTCGTCCCAACACCATAGAATGATCATCCATGTCAATGACTCTTAAGTCTATCTTTCCAAACCATGACCCTACTCTCACATGTGTGCCTTTCATGACACCAGTCACTGCTTTCATCCTCGAATTGACTGCCTTGAAAGCACTCAACTCTTTCTCGATGCTAGCCTTCCTCTTTCTAAGAGATGAAGCTGGCTTTCGACTTAGGGAGCTATGGGTAGCCCGCATGTCTATCAAAGAAGAGAAATTTTTCCCATGTACGGTTGTAGACACGAATCTCAAGTCCAAGGAACTTTCATCATCATTCCTTCTCCTTGTCTTGCGCCTTACTTCCGCAATCTTCTTCAACATTTCCTCTTCCAATATGTCTTTCGAACTAGCCCTTGGCTTAACCGTCCTTTTCACATATCTCTTCTCATGAAGCTCCATAGAACAATCCGATCCTGGGTCTGCTTGAATTGGTTCAAGCTCTTTCCTTTTCGAATTCTGTCTAATTGCTCCAATACGACATATATTGACTCCTTCCAAACGAAGTGTACCAATCCTCATAGTGTGGTCATCTTCTTTTCCAAGTGTGCCAACACATGCATTTTCTTTCTTCAAACCAATAGGTTTCAGATCAAAAAAGTCCCTCTTGATCTTATCTTCCATGTTTTTTACTTTAGCCTGCAACGTGGTGCTTCTTTCCTTCAAGTGAGCCCTTTCCATAAAGAGTTCTTGAAGTCTTTGTTCACCTTGTCGTATCTCCATGTCAAGCTTTTCAATTTTAGAAGTTTGTCCAGATAGTCCATCCTTGGAATTTCTTGGGTGAAAAACCAAGTAGGTTGAACCAACTTTGGTCTAGTGCATTGGAATTCATTAAAGAATTGGTCATTGGCGCTGCTTCAAGCTAGGAGTGAGCATCGTCACCAACCTACATTGAATATTTTACACTCCCTAGGGTGAATGATACTTTAAATTTATTGACAGTCTAAGACTTTCGGATTTTTCCGAATGCCAAATGATCTTACAAAGTTAGTATTTATAATATCCTAGTAGGTCATTCGGTGACAACTTTTACCGGAAACTTGAAACAACTTTGGCATGTGATATTTAATTTGTTAAATGTTTTTTTTGGATAGTTGAATTATAATTGGCATGGCATGTGAAGCTTTTAAAACTCGAGTTTTGGATGGTTTCAATCTACATTTTGCATGTGATATTTAATGAACTTTAAATGTTTAATGTTTTAATGTTGCACAATATATAATCAAAAGGGTTTTAAAACTTAAAGTTTTGGATGGTTTCAATCTACAACTTAAAGTTTTGGATGGTTTCAACCTACATTTGCACATACGGTAAATTGAAATTATGTTACTTGTAACAAGACAATCCCCATTGATTTCATTGTATATGTTGATTTCTAATTTGATATAATTGCATGTATGATGGTACATTACTTGTAAAGACATTGGATTAATAGTGTTCATTGATTTTAGTGTAAGCGCAAAAAATGATTGACAATGTAGAACGATTTTTGTGTTATAATAATTAAACATAATAATATTGGAGAGCAAGAGAGATAAGGTATGGTGTTTACTACAAGAGTTCGAGCAGGTCATTCGGTGACAACTTTTACTGGAAACTTGAAACAAAGAGAATCTATCTTTGGCTAGGACATCATGTAAGATGCCTGACATAAATAGTAAAATTGTACTTAAAAGCTGAGATTCGGGCAAGTGGGGACAACCACTTGTTATCTCGTCCCTTGGAGGCTAGGCCATATGGGGACCGAATCTGACCTTACAAAATAAAGTGAAATAATTTGTACCATATGGTCAGAGAACATATACAAGAACAATTAATATACAAGAACAATTAATTTCATTCTAGAATATATATATATATATATATATATATATCCAATAGCTATAACATTTTTAATCAATGCACATGTATAGAAAAACTACTTTCAGTTGATACTAGAGCACATGCTTGTACCCAAACAATTTGTAACATGTGCAAACCACAAATAACATAAGCAGCTCAATTTTTAGTTAAGTACTGGAAGTTCTAAAACATATTTAATCTAAAGATAATAAATTGTTGGACACTTCACTCAAAAAAATTCTAACGGAATTCCATCCTCAATAATCCGTTCATGATCGGATTTTGACATTTTCCATTTCTTAATTTTTGATTTTTTCTTTGATTGAACTTCTATCAACTTTATGCGTGCTGTACACACCAAGTGACTATATTGACAACTTATGGAATCAGGTTCATAGTCTTCGAAGTAAAAAAAGTCTCCACTTTGACGAGTTTGTTTGAAAAAATAACCTTTCAGTATAATAGACCCTTTGTCATACTAAAATCCGTGATCATTATAGTCTTGTAATAATTTCATTTTTCGTTCAGTGCAACGCATCAAATAATACTTCACATTTTCATCGTTGTCAATAGGTGCAATTACAGCAAAAACATCTCCTGCACAATAAAATAAATTTAACATTTAATTATGAATATTTAAATTTATTTCTAGATCTTTAAATCATTAGAAAGTAATTCAAATGTTACCTTCTCTAACAAGATCAGAAACTCGATCACCATCGGATGATATTGTAGTTTCCTATGATTGCATTTCTTTAAACATTGCAACAGACATTTTTCCTTTTGTATTTAGCTCTGTATGTTTCCAATCATTCACATATATTTTGTTTTCACAAACGTCATTGGATTTTGTGTTTTCTATGCAAACATCACAAAAACAAGAATATTTTCTTTTATCCAATGCAAACACATTTCTAGACAACTTTGTTTGAATTGAATGCAATTTTCGAGTCCCTTTTATTGTTTCAACCTCATTTCCAATTGATCTATCTACATCTTCGATTCCAATATGCTAGAAAAACCTTTATATGGAAAATTAGAAAAAGAATTTGTAAATATGATATCAAAATACAATTAAAAATAATCATTGCATGATAAATGTACAATGTTTAAAATTAGATTTCCAATATAAATTAAATTGAATGTACCTTCGCACTTCTCTTGATGGGTTAATCTCATGGCTTAGAGCAGTTTTGCACCATTAAACAACTTCTTTAGCGTTCACAAGTCGGTGTGCATAGTGGTTCATTTGATATCTTCAAAGTACTCGTTTTATGCATGCTCCTGCACCGTCATGTTCTCCTTTTCCATGGCCAGTCTCAAAGAAATTCCAACAATGTTTAATGCAGGTTTTCTTATGAAGACAACACAACCAAAAAAATGATCCTGCAGATTTGAATTGACCTGTGCATCCGTTTGATCATATCCAATGTTCATTGAATGTTATTCCACGATTTTTCAATGAATCATAAATTCTTCCAAAACAATGTTGTACAAAACATGTATCATGTGTACGATCGTCACTGATATAAAAGTGATATTCTTTAATGATATGTCGATTTTCACTCATGCTTTCTATATGATCGACATTTTGTTCAGCGTGTCTATATAGAATATGGACGAGCATGGAGACTTGGTCAGAATGATAGTATTCACTCTGAATTTATTTTTGTGGAACAAATGTGTAGTTTTCTGCAAAATCAATCACTGACAAAATGGTCCCTGGTGGAAAAACTTCATGAGATTTTTTGAATCGCAAGTCTTGCCATCGAGCTCTATGGGAATGCTTGGTGTATTTGTAAATTTCTGCCTCAAACTTTCTCAAAAAGTCTATCAGAAAAATTTCGTCTTCTAGTAATTCAATTCTTTTAACACTATTTCCACCTTGAATCGATGTATCGATATATTCATATCTCTTCCATTTCACTTTCATGTTGGACAATGATTGATCATTTATATCAATACGATATTTGTTTTGAAATTTAGTCAAATTTCCACAATCATCGCATTTTTTACCACCAACACATTTCTTTGTGTAAAATAGTTCATCGCTTTCTCTTTCACATAGAATTTGAGATATGAATTCACGGATAGTGGAAGGAGGAGGTGAATCCTTCCATAATGTTCTACCGAAATCAAGGAATGTGTCATAATATAACTCAAATTCCACATGATAACGGCAACAACAAGTGTCGCGCACGGTGATAGGTTTTACATACCATGGTTTTTGTTGAACAAAAGCACTGAGTGAAACTTGAATTTGACGATTCTCTTCTTTGAACTTGTTGAATAACTCTATTTGAGTGGTTTCCAAGAGATGTTTTTCATGTTCTTCGTATTGATTTCATGCTATTCTTCTTCGCATCACATGTCTTGCAGTCGATGAAACACGCAAATTGTTCTTCCAATATTCATATATTATTTTTTTAACATCTTCTCCAAGTCTATCTTTGTATGGTTGCCTACAAATAGCTCTCGAACAAGCGAGTTCATCATTTACATCTATTTGCAGTCAAAATTTTCGATATTTGTGCAGAGTTTTTCGTGAGGTTCCCAATGCTCGTGCCATAGATGTTAGATTCAAACGATTCTCTTGAGTACTTGGTGAAACCATTGCCATTTGTATTCCTCTACATATATTTGAAACATCTTTATCTCTAGATCTCTTAATTGACTCTATAGCACTACTCATATTTTTTATCACCTCTTCTTTCATTTTTTTATCTTTGGTTGATTTTCGAATACCCAATAGTGTCGCCGCTTCTTTTAATTTCCTTGATGATAGGAGACCTTTCAACATTTGAGCTTGAACTGTCACTTGCTCATTTTTGAAATACTTTTCAAAAATTCTATCGACACAATATCATATAACATGGTCAGGTTTTTTATCTCCATATGTGTGAGTGTCGACATTTTCTAACATCTCATTATCGATAGTGATTTCATCTGTACATATTCGAAAAAATAGTACATATTCAATAAATAACTAAATTAATAAATATGTCAATCAATATTAGGAAAATTTTAAATATATCAATAGATCATAATATTTACATTTACATACTCGATTCAATTTCTCCTTGAGGTTTATTTTCTTCTTCAATATTTTGAGGAGTATCTCTGTCTGTTTACATTAAACAAAATATTTTTCAAACTAGTTCATCAAATAAAAATTAAGCTTCACATTTTACATTGGGAAAACTTTAAAAATATATTAATAGATCATAATATTTACATTTACATACCTGCTTCAATTTCTGCTTGAGGTTGATTTTATTCTTCAATATTTTGAGGAATATCTTTGTCTGTTTACATTAAACAAAATATTTTTCAAACTAGTTCATCAAATAAAAATTAAGCTTCACATTTTACATTAGGAAAATTTTAAATATATCAATAGATCATAATATTTACATTTACATACCTGCTTCAATTTCCGCTTGAGGTTGATTTTCCTCTTCAATATTTGAGAGGGCTTCTAACTTTCTTTTGCGATATTGTCTCGTCTCTTCTCTACGTTCCTCAGGGTCTCTTTTTCAATCATATTTTCTCACACAAGTTCTTCGATTTCCCATGATAACAGGGTATGAGGTTCAAAAAATTTCCTTCAAACGATTAGACAATAACTCAATTACAAAAAATATCACAAAAGATTTAATTTAAAAAAATATTTTGTAAAAAATACGTAATCCAATCCAAAACACACACTTTAAAAAACAAAAAACACGTACTTCAACACAAAACACGTACATACCTCCAAGAAAAATCACACCGCCTCCAAGAAATGTCTTCCAAAAAAATTCTTTAGATCCAAAATTTGAAGAAAAATTTTTGAACAAAGAAGCTCAAAAGATTTATTTCAACACAAAACACGTACATACCTCCAAGAAAAATCACGCCGCCTCCAAAAAATGTCTTCCAAAAAAGTTCTTTAAACCCAAACTTTGAAGAAAAGTTTTTGAACCCAAACCAAGTTGTAAAATGAAATGAAGTGCGAAATGTGCGAAAATTGTGAATCATTTCGCGGCAATTTATATTGACGCGAAATGTGTGTTTTGTAGGGGGCTCCACAAAATTTTCCGACCGACGGAGAGTTACACAATAGTTTGGCCGAACTTTTGATAAGAAGTTCGGCCGAACTATTAAGACGTTAGTTTTAACGACTCGTAAGCGGAAAACATAGTTCGGCCGAACTTGGACCAAAAGTTCGGCCGAACTAACGCATCACCAATTACACAAAACTAGGCTCTGAAAACGGTTCTGCAACTTTGGACTAATTAAACTCCATGAAAGGTTGTTAATTAACTGTCGGAACCAAGACAAGCATTTTTAGAATTGAATCTACTTTCAGGAAATATAACTTTTATGGAATTTCGTAAACGTTTATTAATTTTAATTATTTTTCTAATAAAATGGGTGCAAACAATTTCTGAGGGTCATTGTGATTAAGTGAAATCAAAATTTTGTATCTCCCAAAATACATTGTAAAAAAAATTGAAAAAATTATGGGGCATTACATTGGTCCGTTGACTCTAATGGGTAGCTTTTAGATTTTTAGTTTATAGCTTATATGTTAAGAAATTTGTTGCCACGCGAAACATATCAAAAATACGCAGTTTTTCGTATTGGACCAGTTCAAAAAATTCTAGTAATTATGATATGCATCCATTGGCTTTGTAAATATGACGAAAACAAAATAGACTCTGTCTAGATTGTTGTAACACATTTTGTTTTTTGAGAAACACAAATTTTCAATGAATACAGCATTGCGACATAACATGACTTCTTATGAATCCTTTGATTGTTAAGAAAGACACACTCAAATAAATGCTAAGTTGACATATCAAATCTGCATAAAAAAATTTCAAAAAATAAGTAATAGAAAGCTAACAAAATTTCTCACAACTTTTACTTTTATCGCAAAATGAAATTCTACACAGAAAAATTGTTATAGTTTGCAGAAAATTGAAGAACCGAAAAAAATGAAAATTTTTGCTCAAAAAAGGGCAAAAAGTGTAACCCAGCTTCACATTTTCACCCTATTAATATTAATATATATATATATATATATATATATATATATATATACCCAAAATACAATCAATATTTATATGAATTTTTGAAAGAATCTGTAGAAATTTATAACATTCAAACTTAAAATAAATTTTTGAAGGGACAACTTTAATAAAATGGATGAGCTTACTCATATAATACACATTGGTTAAATAATGATGAGGCAGACTGTTAAAGCACTCATCATAGGTTCAATTCCCTTCCCTGATTAGAATGATGTATCTGTACACGTTGAGTAAAATATAGTCCTGCCAAACTTTATATATATATAATACACCAGGAAATTATCTATGTTAAACACATCCATAAAAGAAAACCTATACAAGGTACACTTTACATAGATTTACAATTATGTTTTGGATAAAATAAAAATATGTTATTTTAGTGAATCTATAGTTTTAT
Organism: Pinus albicaulis; assembly: GCA_034641835.2. NCBI lineage: Eukaryota > Viridiplantae > Streptophyta > Pinopsida > Pinales > Pinaceae > Pinus > Pinus albicaulis. The sequence continues at coordinate 1,763,358,356 of CM076578.1, forward strand.
GGAGCACCAGTGCACTTAATGCTAAAGGATGCACCGTGCACTGCATTTTTATAATATAACCTAAGTCATTTTCATAAATTCAACTAAAAAAATAAAACAAGAAAAAGAGCGGTATTTTCATATTTCAAAATAAGATTAAACTAAATCATATTTCATTGATGTGGAGATCTGTGCAAGAGGTAATTACCAAGTAAAATATTGATAAGAGCTAATTACCAAGTAAAATATTGAGGAGGACATATTTTTAAGGAGGAAAAAATATTAATGGACAATTATGAATCGCATTCAAATTCATAAAGGAAATCTTAAATATAAAGCTTTATTAAATTCCTTATCTCATTTTTTCCATGATTGATACACAAATTCCTTGTAATTTTGATTTGTTCTCATGCACATTTACGACAATGAATTTCAACCAGAGAGGGGGTTTAATATTCAACTTTAATGTTACAAACCGCATATTTATTGTTGTTTTGCTCTAGTGGTTTATTGGAACAAACTTTATATATTTGGTTGCTTCTTTACTTTATATACTGTGTTCTTTCATTTAGTTTTTGTTTATGAAAATCCTAACCATGAGTATTTACTTTATATATTTTGTTTTTTCTTTATCATTGCTTTAGATTCCAAACCTTGCCTTACTTTTTTCTGCAAAATTATTTTTTGCATTTCACAATCCACATGATAATGCATCGATACACACTTGTGTGTACTACTATAGAGTGCATTACATGGCACATAAACATGTATGAGTGTCTATGGAGCAAGTGTGCACTTGCTAAAGGATGCACCGTTCACTGATTTTTTTCTTAAGGTAAGGCGTTTTCATGAATTCGCCTAAAAATTAAAACAAGAAAAACAGTGGTGTTTCCATATTTCAAAATAAGATTAAATTAAACCATATTCCATTGACGTGGAGACTTGTGAAAGAGGTAATTACCATGTAAAATATTGATAAGAGAGATAATTATTAAGTAAAATATTGATAACGATATATTTTTAAAGAGATAAAAAAAAATTAATGTACCATTATGGATCACATTCAAATTCAGAAAGGAAATATTAAATATAGAGTTTTATTAAATTATTTATCTCAATTATATTTTCATAATTGATACACAAATTCCTTGTAATCAATGAATTTCAACAAGAAAGAGAGGTTTAATATTCAACTTCAATGTTACAAACCCCATATTTATTGTTGTTTTTCTCTAGTTGTTTGTTGTAACAAACTTTTTATATTTTATTGTTTTTTTTAGTTTTGTTTATGCAAATCATAATCATGAGTATTTAGTTGCTTTATAGGTTTACAATAATATATTTTTTTGGACTTGAGATATTCTTCAATTAATTTTTTTTCTTTTTTAATTAATCTTATTTTTATATAAATATTTTTCCATGGCTTGGTGTTCACTCATTTCCTTGGATACGCGACCTAGCCTTACTATTTTTTCCTGCAAAAATGTTTTTTGGATTTCACAATCCACGTGACAATGCATCTACACAAAATTGTCCACTACTATACAGTGCACTACATAGGCATACAAAATGCATGAGTCTCTATGCGATAAGATTTATATAGTTTTTGCATTGGGATTAACAATATTAAGCCTACAGAGATAAATGCATCAATACATATTTTTGTATCATGTGGATATGTATTACGATAGTGAACAATGATAAATTCAAAAAATATTTAGGATATTTTATGGTTTTGTTAAGAAAAATTTTACTTACTTCGTGAAACCTATTTTCACATTTCATTATGTATGCCTTCTATGGATAGAGGATTAGGGGAAAAATGTTACTATAAGGAACGAAGGAGATGCACAATCTCAAAATATAACAACGCAGGTATATCCATAGACTTTTATGGATATTCCACTAGACAATTAGTCCTAACATATCACACAATATTATAATAAAAATATGAAATTCTACATTATTAAAATTTTATTTGATTTTTGGATTTGTAGATTTTAATGTAATTAGTTCATGTATATGAATGGAAATTATGAATAAAAGTAAAGAAAAAATAATAATCTCACACAGACACATAAACACAAAATATGCTCTTGCAAACCTTTTCACGAGAAAACCCAACTAGAAGGTGAGGTCGTTTCACTCACTTTCTTTGTCTGGAAAATAAGGCTACAAGTACAAAGAATTAATGTCTGTGGCCCGTGGGCTGCAACACTGCACATATAATATTTATGTTCTCTACCTCTTATCTCTCTTTGCTATCTTTGCTTAGTTATGGAACAAAATGCCCTCGAAAGAATGAATGTCTCTTCCTCCTAGTGTCCTGGTTATAACACAACCCGATAGCTTACTAGTGGTTAATTTTGACTACAACAACCCTTATCTAGAATTACAAAATAGAATCTTATAAAGTCTTTTAAATCACAAAAACATGGCTAGCACATTTTCCATGAATAATGAGAGTTGACGTGGAATCCTCCCGAACTATAGGTGTGAAAACAAGAAGGTCAACATCTGAGTGGAATGCATTTTGCATACTGACTCATGCACTTCTTGCTCCGTTGGAAATATATATTTTCTATTTAACAACATTAAAAGGTGTCACGCTAAAGAAGAAATTTTTTACTTCCAAAAAACATCGGTTGATGCCGCAAAATGCTCTGGAAGGTTTTGAGGCCTCGTTTTTCCAAACTAGGTCCTAGCCAGAAAAATTGTCCTTCTTCCTCCACTTTTTCCGCTATGAATGCATCGATATAGATGAAAAAAAACATAATAATCCAATCTAGATCATATGTTGCTCCATTTTTTAACGTGTGTGTTGGAGAGAGATACAAATAAAGTGTGTTTGTTATGTGTGGATTTAAATTATATATATTGGTTAAAGTGTGTAATGCAGAGCATGTTGAGATAATGCCTCATTTATGATGCATACTACAGATTAGGGATTTGTTTGGTTTGTTGAAGGATTTTGAGAGATTCTCTCAACTACTCCCTCCAAGAGTGGAATTAGTTGGATCTCAGCAGCACTATAAATATTGTAATGTATTTGTAACACCCCTAGTTTATGTGTTTTTAAAACTAGACATTTGAACTCTAATCCTAAAGGGAGTGGGCCCCAAAGGACAAGTATTTTGTGAATGTAATTAAATATTTAATTTGGAGGAAATGAAGAAAAGGATTTTGTGCAGATTGACCAAAAGAAGAAATTTGAGATCACTTGCTAAATCCATGAGGATGGATGAAGGCAAATACTTCCCCACAATCTTTCAAAAATCCTTGAAAGAAATTATTTCTAATTTAGATTTTTGAGGAAAAATCTAAATTCGGCAATGATGAGGAAAATTGTTGGGAAGAGGTAAAGAAAGCTGGAAAAGCTGGGGGAAAAGCATAAAACAACTTTTAAAAAAAAAATCCCTAAATAGGGAAGCCTAGGCAAATAGGAAGAAAAGCATCCTGATATTCTGGACGCAGAATTAGAAACAGGCTTTGGGGAATAACAACTTAAATAAGTTGCTCTTATACAGATTAGAGGTTGATCTGTACTAGCATGGATCTCAGCTCGGGGGTGAATTCTGAAGATAAACGAATTCTAAGGTTGGGTGGATTGGTCATCTAATTAAGTTGTTTGCACATTTCAGTTTTGATCTTATGTTATGAATTGTAGATGTAAATTTTTAGGTTGCATGGAAAGCACTGTATATGCATGTTGTGTGTGATACTATTCCATACATTTAACATAAAATTCAGCAGATTTAGCCTTCAATTCCTGTACAGTTGTAGGAATCACATGTATGGGAAAGAATTCATCAAAATCTCTAAACCATAACTGGTTTAAATCTGAGAATACATATTTCCCAAAAGAAATTTAATGATTTAAATTTAATCTGCTTCTAGTTTAGTAATTAATTCTAGCATGTATACATAGTGAAAAGTACCATGAGATGCATGTTACAATGGCTAAAATTAGAATCAAATGAGTTGTAAGTTGATTTAGAAATAAATTGGCTAAACTTGACATAAGGGCTATAGTAAATATGTCAACCATGCGCAATGGAAGTAGAACAAAAACACATTTCAGTATGTAATCATCCATTTTTATCAGTCAAAATGTCATGAGAAATAATTGTGTAAGTATCCACAGTAAATTAAAAATGAGACGAATATCGAAGATTTACTATAAGAGAATTCTCAGATCACACTTATAGTTATCACGACCAAAATGGGTGAATTATATCATTATATCTATCCCGGTAGTAGAAGAAAGATAAACTTCAGACCATTAAATTACTGTGTATATATAGACACTACGAGGACATGCAATAAAATTTCTACAGAGTGGTACATAAATGAATGAGAATCAAGTCATTATGAAAAAAAAATAAGTTAGACCTGATTGATATATGTAACAAGATAGTTCCTCAGTTACATGCATAAAACTACTGTGCAATTCTATTTACATACAAAATATATTACCTAGGATTATTCAAACTACCCATTAACAGAAATTTGTGAACCGGACTGAAGGGTCTGCTTAATAGACTAATGAAAGAAACTAGGAATATTATGCCAGGAGAATAAAACCATAGAATACATTCAGTTATATTAGATTAACAACAACATAATCTATATTCTCTTTGAACAGGAAACTCTATACATCAGTAACAAATGTAGCAGACGATACTATACTAGAAGAAGAGTTATAGCAATTAAATATTATAAACAAAAAATTTTGGAACATGACCCGTATATATTTTAATTGACGAGGAACTAAAATTACTATACATAACGTTTCCATCGAAATTCACACTGAAAAGCAGATAGAGAACTGAGTTATATACATATATGTACACATATAAATCTATATGACAGTGAAGTTGGTTCCAGAATTGAAAACAAATAGATTCTCTCCCCTCGGAGGAGAAGTCAACCAAATTTATTACTCAAAAATTATTACAAACTTATAACCCTGATATCCAAATTTCTCTGGTAGGAGATAAGGAATTTAAATAGGGTAAACTTAATTATCGTTCCCTCTAAGGAATTTGTACGAGGCACCAACCTATGAGTAAGAGGAAAGCGAGATTAATAGTCGAGCTAAACGCATATAAGCCAAATGGTTAGCATAGAGTGCGATAGTCGTCATATACCTGCAACGAATAAGAGATAGAGCACGTGAGGGAAAATAAACAAGAATAATAATTACAACCTGAATGGGAGGTTAAACCACAAAAACGAAAAAAAACATTTACAGCTTACCTGACAATGTATTCAGGGAGCTTGGGCAATGGAGACACTAGAACAAACAAATACGACAGGCTATTAACACTTGAGAAGAATAGAAATTTAGAAATGTAGAAGAAATAGCAATGGAAATGTTATGTCACTGGTCAGCAATGAGATGGAAATACCTTCTCGGAAGAACCTTGCAACGTCTCCAAACCACGTTGAGGGAGTCAAATATGCGTGAACGCCCAGGTCATCAACGCTTACTGTAACTCACCGAAGCGAGAGCGAGCATGACATTAAGGCAAACTCAAATTTCATATACACCATCCGATAAGCACTGTAATTGAAGTGAAAGAAAAGAAGAGCTGTATAAAAAAAATGGTTGACTAAGTTTTCATCTATCCTAATCGTTAAACTCCAACTCTGAACTTATATACATACTAATATAATTAAAACGCGGAGATAGGAGGATTGGAAGGTCGAACTGGATGAACGATATCCATTAAAAGTCATTACCTGGATTGAAGAGTGCGACGTCATAATTCTCACATAGCTCCAGGAGTTGTGAGGAGCGACACCTATGAATGATTCCTTCGGTGTAGTAGGAGAACAAAATGATAAAACGATCTCTGGAGCAGCTCTGTGGAAAACCCTCTATACGATAGGTGAAAATGAAGTCATATGTTGAACGCAAAAGTTTTATACGCCTTTGAAACCCTAATCCCAGACAATCACCACCATACACGTGGCTGGAGATGCCCAATTCCGAGCACTAAAAGGTAGTAAGTCTCGTAATTCCACAAGAATCCAAAAAGGTTAAGTCCTAATGTTCAATTTTAATGTAGCGTACCATCCAACTGGAATTGATATGAGCAATAAAGGGTGAAGTACTCCATATGACGTTGGCATATTTGGCCAGTAGCATAGAACAAGAGCAAAGTAAACCGGAATGGATAAAAAAACCCTAGCATACTACAAAGTGTCGATGTGAGAAATCGAGCCATAAAGACAAGGTACAAAATCCTCAAATCAAATTGAATGGCATCGAAACTAGAAATGAGGTGGTAGCACGTCGAGTTGATTTCATGAACGATGCATAAGAATAAGTGTCAAGCGCCACCATAGAGTTCAGTTAGAACGATGTGGTAGGGCTGCAAAGTCCGAAGAGAAAAACCCCTTACAGAATGTAGTTATATTTTTAAGAACAATACAATGATATTACACATACCGAGTTGGATGGTACCCTATTATATTAGGGAGAGGTGCAATAGGGGTGTTATTATATAAAAATTAAAGTTAAGTAGGTATGTGTGATACCTATATACATGTTGAAGTTCTAAGAAGTCAAACGACTAATATATACCTAAGAGTAGATGATCATACATATCGATATGAATTAGCACAAGAGGGTGGGGGCGATTGTAGGCCCAAGTGTATGAAAACCGATTGTACCATAAACTCAAGATGAATGTTAGGCTCTCAGAGGTACTCATAACACCCTTACAAATAGAGTTTAAGGGTTGATTTAAATGTATTGAAAATAATAAAATGGAGTGTGAAAATTAAAATTAAAAGAGTAGTACAGGGATGTAACTAAACTTGCAATTGAGATGGAAGTTAGTATATATTGACTGGGGTATAGTAAGTATGTGGAAATTAAATGTGTATTAAACAGCTAGAAATCTAAGTGTGATGGTATAACAATTCTGTGGGAATTATTCTTATGGCATACTGAAAAAAAAAAAAAAAAAATTAAGAAAATAAATAAAAATAAATAAAAAAGAAAATTGTGTGGGAAAGTGAAGGGGAGGTGTGAAAAATGGTATAAGAGCCCAAGTTATAAAACTGGGCTGCTGACATTGTGCTCACTGTGACTGTGTGTTCTCTGTATAAATTGATTTCTGTAGGAAAAAAAAAAATTATGTTTTTTTTATTTCCACTGATCTGTGTTGTGTAGTGTACAGTGGTGCTGAAATGGCAGAGGGCGACAAAATTTATGTTGATCTACGTGATGAGGATAGTGCACCAGATCCTAATGTGCCCATGATGGCTATGTTGCAGAGGTTGCAACAAGAATTGGCTGAGATAAAAAGCCAGAATGACAGATTGTCATTAGCCAGTGAGGAGCAGGAAAAGCTCATCAGAGAATTAACTTCGCGGAACAGCCAAGAAGGCGAGGGTTCCAAAAAGAGGAAGACTGATGAGTCTAAGGATGATGATGTTGTTAGGTATCAGTATAAACAGAAAAAGGAATTACAGGGGGAATTCTGAAAGATCAAGCCTCCCTCCTATGATGGGGAGAAGGAGGAAGATCCTGAAGCTTGGTTGTTGAACATGATTAAGTACTTCCAGGTTTATGAATATGAAAGAAATCTAAAGGCTAGATTAGCTGTCTACCAACTACAAGGTAAGGCTACCTTGTGGTGGGAGGAGACGAAAATGGTCCATGCAATCGATGAAAAGACAGTTACTTGGGAGGATTTCCAAGTTAAGTTCAAAAACCAATACCTGAATGAACGCTACTATGATGATAAAGCCAAGGAATTTCATGAACTTAGACTGGGACAAATCACTATTGATGAGTTTGTTACTAAGTTTACAAATCTGCTGAGATATGTACCCTACATAAGGGAAGAAAAGGCAAAGGTACAAAGGTTTCTGAACTGTTTGCCTGCTGTATACAAAGAGAAGATCGAGTTTGATAACCCAAAAACAATGGACAAAGCTGTTAGAAAAGCAAGATTGTGCTACCAACAGTTCAAAAGCAAAACTGAACATGGAAAAAAATGGGTCAATAAGAGTGAATTCAAAGGGAAGAAACAGAAACCAGCCTATTTGAAGAATTTTGGCAGAGATCATCAGCGGAAAAAATTCAATAAACCCAAAGAAAGTCAAACTACTCAATCTCAAGTGGCTTCAAAACAAATAGAGGGAGACAGTAAAAAGGAAGGGACAGTTAAAATGAAGGAACCCTTGAAATGTTGGGGCTGTGGAGAACCCCATCTCCTGAGGGATTGTCCTCATCGAAACATTCAGATGATCATGAGAGATCAAGAAGCTACAACAGTAAATGATATAGCAAGAAATATACCTACCATCAGTGCAGCCTTGGAAAATCGACAAGAAGACCATCAAGCTACCATGGTCGAAATGGAGGGTAAGATTTCTGGCCAATCTGTCACTGTTTTGATTGATCCAGGTGATTCTTTGAGTTACATTAGTCCAAAAATTGTAAAAAAATGTAATCTTAAACCTAAAAAATTTCAGCAGTCATGGTTGGTTCAACTGGCTACTGGAACCAAGAGGAAAGTAACACATAAATTCCCCCTAACAGCAATGAAATTAAATGATTTTCAAACCGAAGTAAACCTGAACATTCTGCCTTTAGGTTCATATGATTTGCTGATAGGAATGGACTCGCTGAAAAAGAAGAAAGCCCTGATAAACTGCTGGGATAAGACCCTGCATTGTATGGATGAGGAAGGGAAACCTTTTGTTCTTAAAGGAAAACAAAAATTTGTCTCTGTAAGAAAAATATCAGCCCTGCAATTAAAACGAACAGCTAGAAAAGGATACCAAGTTTATGCAGTACATGTAGAAGGAATAGAAAAGAAAACTGAAGAAAATATGTTGGATGCATTGCCAGTAGTAAGGGAGTTTAAAGAATTTTTTCCAGAAGAAATCCCTCATCTTCCCCCCAAAAGATAAATTGACTTCTCAATCGATCTGGTGCTGGGAGCAACACCTGTCACCCGAGCCCCTTATCGAATGAGTCCCCCTGAACTCATAGAATTGAAAATGCAATTGCAAGAGTTGTTGGATAAAGGTTATATCAGACCGAGTGTGTCTCCTTGGGGAGCCCCGGTGCTGTTTGTGAAAAAGAAAGATGGAACGTTTAGGATGTGCATTTATTTTCGTCAACTGAATAAGATGACCATTAAAAATAGATACCCCTTGCCCCGAATTGATGATCTGTTTGACCAGGTTAGAGGGGCTTCAGTTTTTTCGAAAATTGACCTAGGGACGGGTTATCACCAGATTAGAATTAAAGAAGAAGACATTAGCAAAACAGCCTTTCGAACCAGGTATGGTCACTACGAATTTGTAGTCCTACCTTTTGGCTTGACAAATGCCCCTGCCACATTTATGTGCTTAATGAACAGTGTGTTAAATAAGTACTTGGATAAAATTTTCCTTGTGTTCATAGATGATATTTTAGTCTACTCAAGAAATGAGGAGGAACATCAAGAGCACTTGAGGATGGTACTGCAAACTTTGAAAGAAAACTAGCTATATGCCAAGTTCAGTAAATGTGAATTTTATAAAGACAAGATTCAATACTTGGGGCATATTATTTCTGAACAAGGGCTGGCTGTTGATCCAGACAAGATAAAAGCTATTAAAGAATGGCCTGTACCAATTGATGTTTCAGCAATAAGATCATTCATGGGAATTGCAGGCTATTATCGCAGATTTGTGGAGAGATTTTCTGCCATAGCATATCCCATAACTTCCCTGCAAAGGAAGGGTGTCAAATTTGAGTGGACTGAAAAGTGCCAAAAAAGTTTTGAACAATTGAAGATGAAACTCACTACAGTTCCTATACTGAAAATTGCAGATCCAGATAAAGAATTTGTGGTATGTACAAATGCATGTAGAGAGGGGTCGGGAGGAGTTCTGTTGCAGGACAATGCGGTTATTTCATATGAATCTAGGAAACTGAAGATACATGAATAGAACTATAGTGCCTATGATTTAGAGTTAGTTGTTGTTATTCATGCCTTGAAAATGTGGCGACATTATGTCCTTGGGAAAAAATTTATATTGATGACTGATCATATTAGTCTTAAATAATTCTTTTCCCAAACTGATCTGAATGCGAGACAGGCCAGATGGCTGTCCTTTCTAAGTGAATTTGACATGGATATAAAACATATCAGAGGGAAAGAAAATAAAATTGCTGATGCTTTAAGTAGAAATTCTTTTCAAATTATAGGCAGTAGTGAAAGTAGTGCCCAGTTTGATTTAGAAGAGTTAGTGAAACAGGCAACCGACCAAGATCCCAATTATGAGAATATACAAGTGAAAATCCAGAAGAAGGAGATGGCTGATTTCACTCAAAACTATAAAGGATTGGTTTGTTATAAAAACAGATTTTATATTCCAAATGTAGAAACTCTAAAAAGGGAGATTTTAGATGAATATCACAAACAGCCATACGCAGGACATCCAGGATATCAGAAAATGTTAACAGCTTTGAAAAAGAAGTTGTTTTTGCCAGGAATGAAGCAAGATGTAGCAGAATATTTAACTAGATGCATGGAATGTCAACTAGTCAAAGCTGAGCATCAAAATCCTGCTAGCCTTTTGAACCCTTTGTCGATTGCAAAGTGGAAATGGGACACAGTTTCCATGGATTTCATAACAGGATTACCAAAAACCAAATACCATCATGATTCGGTGATGGTGGTAGTGGACACTTTAACAAAAGCTGCACATTTCATACCAGTGAAATCTACCTTTGGGACAGCTCAAGTAGCAAATGTGTTCCTGAAGGAGGTAGTAAGACTCCATGGAGTTCCGAAGGTGATTGTGTTTGACCAAGATGCTAAGTTTACAGCAGCTTTTTGGAAAGGGCTATTTGGAGGGATGGGTACCAAGTTGAATTTTAGTACTGCTTACCACCATCAGAAAATGGTCAAACGGAGAGAACTAATCAAATTCTGGAGGACATGCTGAGAATGTATGTGATGGATAGGCCAGCAAAGTGGGAAGATTATTTCTACTTAGCTGAATTTGCCTATAACAACAGCTACCAATCCTCCATCAAAATGAGTCCGTTTGAGGCACTGTATGGAAGAAAATGTCGTACTCCTTTGAGCTGGAGCCAGCCAGAAGATAAACTAATGTTGGGACCAGATGCTTTACAGAAAATGGAAAGAATTGTTAAACAGATACAAAGAAACATCAAGACAGCACAAGATCGCCAGAAAAACTATGCTGATAAGAAACGGGTGCACTGAGAATTTAAAGTGGGAGAGCATGTGTATTTGCGCATTAAACCAAAAAAGAGTACACTTTATGCTGGAAGTTGTGAAAAACTAGCTCCTAGATATTGTGGTCATTTTGAAGTATTAGAAAGGGTGGGACCAGTAGCTTACAAGCTGGCCTTACCACCCCATGTTAGAGTCCATGATGTGTTTCATGTTTCGTTATTAAAGAGATATGTACATTATGCTTCTCACATAGTTGATTGGAATGTTGTACAGGTGGAACCAGAAGGGGAGTTTCTACCAGAACCGCTTCAAATATTGGAGCGGGAAGAAATTGAATTGAGAAATCGAACAGTAGCAAGAGTAAAGGTGCAGTGGAAGCACTTTACTGCTAGAGAAGCTACCTGGGAAAGAGAAGCTGAAATGATGGAAAGATATCCACTTTTTTTTGAAAAATGAACTCTAGTAGTTAAATAACAACACCGAGGACGGTGTTTGCTTTTAGAGGGGGAATATGTAACACCCCTAGTTTATGTGTTTTTAAAACTAGACATTTGAACTCTAATCCTAAGGGGAGTGGACCCCAAAGGACAAGTATTTTGTGAATGTAATTAAATATTTAATTTGGAGGAAATGAAGAAAAGGATTTTGTGCAGATTGACCAAAAGAAGAAATTTAAGATCACTTGCTAAATCATGAGGATGGATGAAGGCAAATACTTCCCCACAATCTTTCAAAAATCCTTGAAAGAAATTATTTCTAATTTAGATTTTTGAGGAAAAATCTAAATTCCCCAATGATGAGGAAAATAGTTGGGAAGAGGTAAAGAAAGCTGGAAAAGCTGGGGGAAAAGCATAAAACAACTTTAAAAAAAAAATCCCTAAATACGGAAGCCTAGGCAAACATGAAGAAAAGCATCGTGATATTCTGGACGCAAAATTAGAAACACGCTTTGGGGAATAACAACTTAAATAAGCTGCTCTTATACATATTAGAGGTTGATCTGTACTAGGAGGGATCTCAGCTCGGGGGTGAATTCTGAAGATAAACGAATTCTAAGGTTGGGTGGATTGGTCATCTAATTAAGTGGTATGCACAGTTCAGTTTTAATCTTATGTTATGAATTGTAGATGTAAATTTTTAGGTTGCATGGAGAGTATTGTATATGCTTGCTGTGTGTGATACTATTCCATACATTTAAAAGAAACTTCAGCAGATTTAGCCTTCAATTCCTGTACAGTTGTAGGAATCACATGTATGGGAAAGAATTCATCAGAATCTCTAAACCATAACTGGTTTAAATCTGAGAATACATATTTCCGAAAAGAAATTTAATGATTTAACTTTAATCTGCTTCTGGTTTAGTAATTAATTCTAGCATGTATACATAGTGAAAAGTAGCATGAGATGCATGTTACAATGGCTAAAAGTAGAATCAGATGAGTTGTAAGTTGAGTTAGAAATAAATTGGCTAGACCTGACATAAGGGCTATAGTAAATATGTCAACCATGCACAATGGAAGTAGAACAGAAACACATTTCAGTATGTAATCATCCATTTTTATCAGTCAAAATGTGATGAGAAATAATTGTGTAAGTATCCACAGTAAATTAAAAATGAGACGAATATCTAAGATTTACTATAAGAGAATTCTCAGATCACACTTATAGCTATCACGACCAAAATGGGTGAATTATATCATTATATCTATCCCGGTAGTAGAAGAAAGATAAACTTCAGACCATTAAATTACTGTGTATATATAGAGACTACCAGGACATGCAATAAACTTTCTACAGAGTGGTACATAAATGAATGAGAATCAAGTCATTATGAAAAAAAATAAGTTAGACCTGATTTATATATGTAACAAGATAGTTCCTCAGTTACATGCATAGAACTACTGTGCAATTCTGTTAACATACAAAATATATTACCCGGGATTATTCAAACTAACCATTAACATAAATTTGTGAACCGGACTGAAGGGTCTGCTTAATAGACTGATGAAAGAAACTGGGAATATTATGCCAGGAGAATAAAACCATAGAATACATTCAGTTATATTAGATTAACAACAATAGAAGCTATATTCTCTTTGAACAGGAAACTCTATACATCGGTAACAAATGTAGCAGACGATACTATACTAGAAGAAGAGTTCTAACAATTAAATGTTATAAACAAAAAATTTTGGAACAAAACCCGTATAGATTTTAATTGACGAGGAACTAAAATTACTATACATAACGTTTCCATCGAAATTCACACTGAAAAGCAGATAGAGAACTGAGTTATATACATATATGTACACATATAAATCTATATGACAGTGAAGTCAGTTCCAGAATTGAAAACAAATGGATTCTCTCCCCTCGGAGGAGAAGTCAACCAAAGTTATTACTCAAAAATTATTACAAACTTATAACCCTGATATCCAAATTTCTCCGATAGGAGATAAGGAATTTAAATAGGGTAAACTAAATTATCGTTCCCTCTGAGGAATTTGTACGAGGCACCAACTTGTGAGTAAGAGGGAAGCGAGATTAATAGTCAAGATAAACGCATATAAGCCAAATGGTTAGCAGAGAGTGCGATAGTCGTCATATACCTGCAACGAATAAGAGATAGAGCACGTGAGGCAAAATAAACAAGAATAATAATTACAACCTGAATGGGAGGTTAAACCACAAGAACGAAAAAAAACATTTACAGCTTACCTGACAATGTATTCAGGGAGCTTGGGCAACAGAGACACTGGAACAAACAAATACGCCAGGCTATTAACACTTGAGAAAAATTGAAATTTAGAAATGCAGAAGAAATAGAAATGGAAATGTTATGTCACCGGAAAGCAATGAGATGTAAATACCTTCTCGGAAGAACCTTGCAACGTCTCCAAACCACGCCGAGGGAGTCAAATACGCGTGAATGCCCAAGTCATCAACGCTTACTGTAACTCACCGAAGCGAGAGTGAGCATGACATTAAGGCAAACTCAAATTTCATATACACCATCCGATAAGCACTGTAATTGAAGTGAAAGCAAAGGAGAGCTGTATAAAAAAAATGGTTGACTAAGTTTTAATCTATCCTAATCGTTAAACTCCAACTCTGAACTTATATACATACTGATATAATTAAAACACAGAGATAGAAGGATTGGAAGGTCGAACTAGATGAATGATATCCATTAAAAGTCGTTACCTGGGTTGAAGAGTGCGACGTCATAGTTCTCACATAGCTCCAGGAGGTGTGAGGAGCGACACCTATGAACGATTCCTCTGGCGTAGTAGGAGAACAAAATGATAAAACGAACTCTGGAGCAGCTCTGTGGAAAACCCTCAATACGATAGGCGAAAATCAAGTCATAAGTTGAACGCAAAAGTTTTATACGCCTTTGAAACCCTAATCCCAGACAATCACCACCATACACGTGGCTGGAGATGCCCAATTATGAGCACTGAAAGGTAGTAAGTCTCGTAATTCCACAAGAATCCGAAAAGGTTAAGTCGTAATGTTCAATTTTAATGTAGCGTACCATCCAAATGGAATTGATACGAGCAATAAAGGGCAAAGTACTCCATATCACGTTGGTAGATTTGGCTAGTACCATAGAACAAGAGCAAAGTAAACCGGAATGGATAACAAAACCCTAGCGTACTACAAAGTGTCGACGTGAGAAATCGTGCCATAAAGACAAGGTACGAAATCCTCAAATCAAATTGAATGGCATCAAAACTAGAAATGAGGTGGTAGCACGTCGAGTTGATTTCGTGAACGATGCATAAGAATAAGTGTCAAGCGCCACCATAGAGTTCAATTAGAACGATATGGTAGGGCTGCAAAGTCCGAAGAGAAAAACCCCTTACAGAATGTAGTTATATTGTTAAGAACAATGCAGTGATATTACACATACCAAGTTGGACGGTACCCTATTATATTAGGGAGAGGTACAATAGGGGTGTTATTATATAAAAATTAAAGTTAAGTAGGTATGTGTGATACCTATATACATGTTGAAGTTCTAAGAATTCAAACGACTAATATATACCTAAGAGTAGATGATCATACATATCGATATGAATTAGCACAAGAGGGTGGGGGTGATTGTAGGCCCAAGTGTATGAAAACCGATTTTACCATAAACTCAAGATGAATGTTTGGCTCTCAGAAGTACTCATAACACCCTTACAAACAGAATTTAAGGGTTGATTTAAATGTATTGAAAATAATAAAATGGAGTGTGAAAATTAAAATAAAAAGAGTAGTACAGGGATGTAACTAAACTTGCAATTGAGATGGAAGCTAGTATATATTGACTGGGGTATAGTAAGTATGTGGAATTGAAATGTGTATTAAACAACTAGAAATCTAAGTGTGATGGTATAACAATTCTATGGGAATTATTCTTATGGCATACTGAAAAAAAAAAAAAAAATTGTGTGGGAAAGTGAAGGGGAGGTGTGACAGTATTAGTGTGATTTAATATAGAAAATAATTATTGTGTGTTATTCCTGTTTTCAATGGCTCTCTCCAATTTCTAATATGGTATCAAAGCCTAATTGGGCTTAATCCCTCACGGGAGTGCCCAAGAAAATGAAATAATTTGAGAGAGAATTTCTATACAGAAGTAGATTAGATAGGTACTATGGTAGCAAGATTTTGAGTCTCGGTTTTCTGAGTGTTCTGCTTTTTATTTTACCTTCTACTATGGTAGAAAGTGAAGACGTTTTATTTACTCGGCTATTTGGATGTGTTGGAAATGATTTCTCACACATGGTGACAAAATGGTTATTTCCGTATTGTTTGGTATATTAAACAGATATGTAATATGGACATAGATGACGAGAGACAGTAATAAGAGAGGAAATAGAATGATTAGCAATGCATTCTTAAATAGATATTAGATATTTTTGGTTTTTATTCCCTTGGTTTCTTCCTAAAAACAAGTGTGATCCGTTGGCTTTCATGATCTTTATCCGACGAAGGTTCGTGGAGCAGCTTCTCCATGTGCATGGAGGGCAACAACAGTATGAGTTCCAATTATCATGACCTGCTTACATCTCAAGAATCAGATGTCATCCAGGACGCCGATAGAGTATCTGAGCAGAGACGTGCCATCAGAAACGCCTTTGAAAAACGTTGTAATCCCTCTCTCAAGTTAACGATTGTAGGAGTGGGTGAAAATTTCTGCAGACTCTAATGCCGGAACCACCATTAATCTAGTGGTTTTTTGAAACGTTTTTGAAGCTGTTGGCCACTTGAGCAGATAGAATATCGACCGATGGGAGATCAGCCGCTTATTTCGAATGGCGCTTCACTTCTTGCATTCTCTTGGGCCACGGACAAGAAAAGCGTAATATCGGACTTGAGTAACTGTTTAAACCAGATTAGGATCCATCGGTGTTTAGATAATTTATATCTTGGATTTTTCAAGAAGCCTTCTGTGAAGGAAAACAGTGTTGGTACTGGGAAGTAGAACATATTTTTTTGAAATGGGAGTTTCTTGTATTGCGCCCATTCTCCATATGGTGGTACTTTATAAGGATTCCGGAAAGATGGAGAGCCTGGAAATTGCTGAATGGATATTAACAAGAATTTGTGAAGAAGTTTAGCTCTGGCGGGAGCAATCATTGGACAGTTGCTTGCCGCTGTGCAAGCCCTCTTCTCAATACTCTCAGTATTCCGCATTTAAAATTTTACATTCAATGGAATTCACGCGGTTTGCAGCTTGTTTAGTGCAATCTTGGGGGGATCGAGCCAACAAAATGAAGCTGCAATATTCACTAATTTAGCAGCCAAAAAGCAATGAAAGTCGTTGCCTATTTTATTAATTATTTGTATGATGTTTGGATAATTTCATAAATTTTTTTGTTGTGAGATTTGTAGTGTAGAACCAACTATGAACAATTTAGCATAATTTAAATTAGTCGTTCTCTACATTCTATAAGGACGAGAGAACAATTGGATAATTTGATTGTGTGAATTTGTTATATGCTGATCTTGTTGTGCTACAGGCCAAGAGCATCAGTTACAGGTTACAGTATGAGATCCATTTGTGTGAAGCAGGTCAAGTTGTTAGATTAGCTCTTGAACACATTCAGTATTCAGACCATTTTTCTAGCCACTGATGCATAGCCGAAAGCGAAATATCCGACAGATGGTGATTGGTCCATAGGATGGTTCATCACTTGTCAGCTCTTATCGCAGAAGCCCCGACGAGCCGAGTTGTCAATACTGTTGATCTTGCAAAGTTCATTATTGCTGGTCAAAAACAAATGTATTTTAAATGGGTTGAATGGTAGCTCGAAAAATGGTGGAGAAAAGAGTGTTGTCTATGAGATCTCATAGTGGGTACAAATGTTAATGAAGACCAGGGCAGACAAATGTTTGTATTAATTTAGTGTGTTCTCCATTTCTGTAATGTAGGCATTAAGGGGGGGTGTTGAGATAATGCCTCATTTATGATGCATATTACAGATTAGGGATTGTTTTGGTTTGTTGGAGGATGTTGAGAGATTCTCTCAATTACTCCCTCCAAGAGTGGAATTAGTTGGATCTCAGCAACACTATAAATATTGTAATGTATTAGTGTGATTTAATATAGAAAATAATTATTGTGTGTTATTCCTGTGTTCAGTGGCTCTCTCCAATTTCTAATAGAGCATACACTTGAAAAATATCTAGAATGCCTTTTGCAACTTGAGTGGAAAATCTTGTGATTTTTTTATGGAAAAGCTTCAATCATAAGAAGATTGATGAAGAGGTGATCAACATATTTTGTAATAAAAAATTACTTGATATAATAATAGCTAATAGGTTCCAACTACCTAATTCCACATATATTGGATGGTGTGCAAGGAACACCAATGAGGGATATAAGGCCCTATTAGGAAGAGAAAAAAATATTGCTTTCTTCTAAGATCATTTAGAGTGGTGTTATAATTTAATGAGAGAGGAAAACCATTTATAATACTATGAATCAATTAATATAGTGTAAAGAGCATATATGCATTATTTTCAGTTACAATGCAAAAAAAATGTTGTGACTTATAGAATTAAGTAATGTTTAAACTACAAGAAGCATTTAAAAAAAAATAAATGATATTCGTGAGCTTTATAATAAAAAATAAATAAATATAAAAATGAAACATTTTCATAATATTATTGCTAAAATATATTTTCTATAATAGATATTACTAGTTCAAAAATTACCAAATTAATATTTCTAATATAAAATTTTCAACACAAATAGTTAATATTTATGTTAGATGAGGCATTTACCAATTCAAACAAATTAATATTAAAAAAAGAAATTTAATACCAACAATTGCTCTATAATTCTCAGAAAAGAAAGCTTAGTTTGAGGACTAATGTGATTCCCCTTTTAAAATCCTATTACTATAACAATAATATTTTCTTACAAACTAAAATAAAACTAAAATTACCTAACAAAGAATGAGAAAATACAAAAATTTGATGATTAAAGACTTATTATTTTTCTCTATTATAGTTTTTAATATCATACTTAGTTTGTGACTTGTCCATATCTATTATCGATCCCTCCATATATTCTCCTTTCACTAATTTCTTAGCCATAATGAGCATGAAAAAGGTGTGAATATGATTCTAATTTAACCTTGGATGGGCATGATTGCAGAAGGAAATGTAGAAGGTAATGATGGTCAACTATCCTAGAAATTAGTGACTACTTGAAAGTCCATTTCATCCACCAATGTATTATACTTACTTTGTTGAATATGCATGAATTCAAGGTGGGATTGACGCATTTCATAAAACCACAAGAACTAGACACCAATATCCATTGCCCCATAGTCATGAACCTATGCTTCCATGTATAATTTGCAGTTCCATTTCTCATTCGAACTCAATCACGATTTGGATGAAATACTGAGGTTACACTCGGTCTTTGATATCGGAATCTCATAACCCATTATGCATCTTTTTACCACTTTCTGTTCACACATGTTGGGTGTCCAATCCTACTAAAATTTACTATATTTTCTAAGAATCCATAAAATGACAAAAATAATTTTAGATACATTAATTCCATATATGTTTGTAAAGAGTCCTCTCAAACTCTACCCGACCCGTATAATGGGGAATGAATAGGCCCTTTACCTTTATAAAACTAAAATATGCGAGACTGAAGAGAATTATTAGAAACACGAATTAGTAGAACCTGATACAAAGAAAAATACAACCCATATTTGATAGTTCTCCACATAACTCTGACCTTAATAAAGCTTGTTTCATGCTCAAATTTATAACTTAATATGTGCACTTCCTTGGATTCTTTAATTCCCTCTCCATGATCACATTCTTAAGTGTAATATGGGATTTATGATACATACGCCCATTATATAAGGTCCAAATGTGATGGGAGAGGTTGGAAATACATACTTTATTTATTCTATTATTCCTTCTCCCATTTCAACTTTGATATTATCTCGGGTATCTACTCTATAGTTGTGATTACGTTAAAATGGGGATAATTTGAATGTTTCAAACCCTTCTTCTCAAGCTATTGTTCTTAGAATGAGGTGAGATGATTGAATATCATTTGGAATCGAATTGGAGTATCAATGATGCATTAATATGATAGAATCCCCTATCAAAGTAGTAAATATTATTCCCCTTCCCTAAGTAAGGTTGGGAAAATTTTGAGGAGATAAATTATTTAACCTATGGGATAATTTTCTATTCTTTTTCTAAAGGATTTACTCATTTCCACTTTTCTCTAAAATTATATGTCCAAATTTTATAACATCAAATAATTTTTTTTTAAAACATCAAATTTACTAAAAATAATAAACAATCTTTAAAACAATTTTCAATATTTTTAAAGAAATATTTTCAAACATTTTATGGTTATCATTTAAAAAAGTAGTAATATTTTCCTTGGTTTCTACACTTTAAAATAAATATGAAACCCTAAAAATTTCCTCGAATAAAAGAAGATCTTGATACATTAGCAATATGTGTACCTTGTTGCTAGATAGTTCACTAATTCCCCAAACATAAACTATTTCTTGATTTCCTTCAATATAAAAAAATGATATACCCTTACAGTTACCTCCCCTTTCTCTTTCTATATTTTGCATGATATAAATATTAATAACCTTTTATTAATATTTTTTCCTTTATGAAGATTGAAAAAAATTGACATTAAATGTGATGTTATCTACAACATGTTATTTTGGGTGAATAGAGAGGCTTAACTCGTGAGAGTAAAATAATTAAAGAGTAATCAAATTATATGAAAAGATATCCCAACAATAATATTCATCAAAATCATATAATCATTGACTTTTTAATATTTTTAATAATGATTTTAATTGTATTAAATTTAATCATTTACAAATTTTTTAAATTGTTGTAGAAAAAAAATAGAATGGATTCATGACGTAGGATTGGAAAACAAAGAAGAAAGTCATTGATTGAAAAATATATGAGGCTTAATTTTCTTTACTTAGTTCCCATTTGATATTTATTATGATATTGTATTCTAATTAATTAATTACCCAAAAAACCTTTTGGAAAATATTTAGATTATTTTTCTCTTATTTATGGAACGTAATCATGATAAAATATTTAGATTGATTATGACCTTGAAATCTAAGTGGATTGAGTGAGTCAAAATTCATAATTTTTCAATTGTGAGAGCAGTTAGATCTAGCTTTAAACCACTCAAACTAACCCTCATGGCTATATTTCACTCAATTTGGAATTGTCCATGGACATCTTCTACAAGTTACTCATGCCATATATTGAAGAGCCATAGTTGCAAGCTTGCACGGGACATAGATTTGAAAGAAGTTTTATTATTCAAGAAGCATCCATTGCTACAGTAACTTTATCAGTTTCCTATATGATGCATATTATAGTATAATGTCAATATACTTGTTACATATTAACTTTAGCTAATCAAAATACCATTCTAAATAATTACACCGTAAGCGTTATTATTTGAAAACAAATTTTCTAGCTACTAGTCTGTCTTCTTTTGCACCATTAGATGGAATATTAGACGATTGAAATATTTTAAGCCATAAGATTAATAGTTAATAAAAAATTAATAATTAAGAAGCTTAGTGAACATGTTTAAAATTAATCAAAACTATTTAGTGAACTATTTCTTGATGGATTAACTGCTTTTTCTCCTCTAACCTTTGCTTGTCCATTTCGATGTAAGGATTTACACTTTGTAAAATTAATTCCATAGTGATTGTGATTAGTTGAATTGAAAGAGCAGGTATGAGCAGGTATGAATTGTTATATCATTTTTATTTCTCTTTTGGTATGATGCAATGATTTAGAGTTTTGGAATTTATTGCCATTGTAAACCAACAAATTGAAGGAGCAAATATTAACTTATCTAAATTGTTTGAACTGTTTCTTAAAAAAAGCATTTTTTAATAAAACTGGGCCAACAAGCTCAGATGGGTTGCGATTGTTAAACTAGTAACTTTTCATGGCCTTACTGAGAGCCTAGCCTTAATGAGAGCCTGATGATAGCTGATAAAAAAGTAAGGCCTTTGCTAGCGGCACTGGGAAATAGAGTTAACGTAGTAATAACGAACATTTACTTTAAAAAATTTGAAGATTTGTCTAAAGATTTTTATAACATCATGTTGAAAAGTTTGAGGCATTTCCCTGTAATAAATTGAAAATAGGGATCAGGGGGCAGGAAATGGGATCTGTAAAATAGAGCCCTGAGAGATTTGATGAAGTTGTTGTCATCTTGATTAAAATTTTGAAACTACTATTTCAATTTTTTCCCTACCACTTTTCCGTGGTCTTTGAGAAGGGAAATTATTCTCCTGATTTCTTCAAGGGAGGGCGACTGCAGACCATTTATGTAAATACCTTTCAGCATTTCATTTTGCTGCATTGTTCATCTCTATCTTTTTCTCACACTTCTGTTCTCTACAATCGAGCATTAAAAAAAAAGGCAAATAAATAAAGCATGAAATACAACAAATTATATATGAGAAACAAGAAACATATTTAGATCACAAATAAAATAAAAATGAGCAGAGAAATTAAAAAAGAGACCTGCACTGTTTTTTTCCATAACATTTTCTCTTTTTATCAACCGAACTAGCGATGGAATGACACCTATGAAGTGTAGGTGACAGTCTATGTGAAACAAACATATATAAAATGGTTTACTACATAGTTACCAAGAGTTGGAAATACTTAATATTATTTGTATATTAATGGAGAAATGGTTACATTGTTGTAACGTATCTCTTAAGTTAGGATTAGTTCTTAGGATATAGGAGTTTCTTTACAAATCCCTGATTCTTTGTGATGTAATTATAGTTGTATAATACCATTAATGAATGTAGAGTGTGTACTCTCCGTTTGAGTGCAGTCTCCAGGTGCAATACTCACCTGTGAGATGAAACTTCTTTTAAGTTCAATTTTTATCTTCGTATCGGAGCTCAGATTGTGTGAGCCTGATTTGTTTATAGAGAGCCCTAGTGGCTACAGAGCCTCCTTGGCTACGGTGTACAAAGGAGAATTTTTCTCACAGGAGCTTCATGCTCTCAGGTCTCGAATGTTTGATTGATCTCTGATCAGAAGAGGGTTGGCGCAATTTTTCTGCTGACAGGCGCACCGAAACGCTTAATTGGCACGACTGTTACAGCCACACCCGCGCCAGCACGCTGAAACATGTGATTGGTGTGTTTGTGCAGGCCATACCCGCACCAATTTGGTAACTCACATTGATTTTTATTTGGGCATGGATTTTTTGCCTCGAGAAAGCGCCAATCTCTCTCTGGAGGTTCTTCACATCAGATTTACCTAGTGGTGGTAGATTGGATTTTCCCAGTGGTGGCAGATCGAATTTTCCCGGTGGTGGAAAATCGGAGTTGCTCGGTGATGGCAGGCCAAAGTTGTGGATTTACCTGGTGGTGGTAGATCGGATTTTCCCAGTGGTGGTAGATCAAAGTTTCCCGGTGGTGGGAGATTGAATTTGTGGATCTCTCTCTGTGGAGGTTCTGCACATCAGATTTACCTGGTGGTGGTAGATCGAATTTTCCCGGTGTTGGCAGATCGAAGTTGCCCGATGGTGGCAGATCGAAGTTTCCGGGTGATGATAGACCAAATCTGTGGATTTATCTAGTGGTGGTAGATCGGATTTTCCCGGTGGTGGTAGATCTAAGTTTCCCGGTGGTGGCAGATCAGAGCTGCAGACATATTTTCTAGAGGTTCATCACATGCGATTCGCACGGTGGTGGTGGATTTGAGTTACAGTCACAAGATCGGACCATATTGGTAGTAGATCGGTGATGAGGATCTGGTATGTATTGAATTTTCTATTAGTGTAGCTTGTAATTATTCAACTGGTTAGAATCATCAGAGGGTCTGGAATCAGATTAGTCCAGCATGAACAATACCACAGAAACATATCTCAATAAGTCTAGCAAACTCGATGGGTCAAATTTCACCAATTGGAAATTCAAGATACAAACATTGCTTGAGGGAGAAAATGTGTGGTCGATTGTCACAGGAGAGGAGCAGAAACCAAATATTGTAACAGGAACAATCACAATTATACAAGACTGGGATAAAAGGGAAAACAAAGCAAAAGTTATATTGAAGATGTCCATTAAGGACAATATTATCCCACATATTAGATATGGAAAATCGTCCACTAAGATTTGGACAACGATCAATAATTTATACCAAACACAAAGTACAAATCACGTCTTGTCTCTCAAAGGCAAGTTGTTTGCGATGGAAATGGAGGAAAATGAATCTGTTGTTAGATTCATTGTGAGGGTTAAAGACCTGAAGGACAGATTGGAGGAAATCAAAGAAAAGGTGTCTAATTCTGATATAGTCACAATTACATTGAATGGAATGAAGGATGAATATCAAGTGTTCATCACAGGCTTGGAAGTGAGGGAGAAACCCCCTACATTTTAAGAATTGATAGGAATCTTGCTACAAGAAGAAGAGCGGCGACAGAATTTAAACCTCAAAGTGATGATCTTGCTCTGATGGCGAAGAGGTGAAAGTTAGAGGGAAGCAGCCATAGTAGCAACAACAGCCACAATAGAAACCACAGTAACAACAACAACAGAGAGGAGGTAGCACGTTTCAAAAGAGACCATTTAGAGGTATGTTTGCAAACAATTTTTTAAACAAGAAATGTTTTTACTTTGGGAAATATGGCCACCAAATTAGGGACTGTTATAGGAGGCAGAGAGATGAATCAAGGAATAAGCAGAGAAAGCAAAGAGGATATTTTGTTGATGAAGATGAAGACCATAGTCATGAACTTCAACTATTTACAGCTGATTGTGCTCTTTTAGCTTCTAAGGAAGATGAGGATGACATGTGGTATGTTGATTCTGGCACATCCTCGCATATGAAAGGTAAGAAAGAATGGTTTGAATTTATTGAAGAAACTTCATGTGGATCTAAAATTAATTTAGGAGATGACATAGGACATGAGATCCAAGGGTAGGATGATATTCCGGTAAGGTTACCTAGCGGTGACATTAGACATCTTAATAATTTTTTGTATGTGCCCGGGATTAGGAAAAAAATGATCTCTGTATCTATGATAACTGATCAGAATATGCTAATTGAATTATTCAAGACCCACTTTATCATAAAGGATAGAAATATGGAAACTCTTGCATCAGGGGTGCGTGTAGGGAGTCGGTACAGACTAGATGTGAAAAGCAAGCCACATCAAGCCATGGTTGCAACAGGATTTGACAGCCAGAAACCTCTGGCACTAGAGATTTGGTCACCTTAATTTGCAAGACCTCATGTTACATCAGAGAAAAGGTATGGTTGATGGAATCCCTACTTTTCATAGTGTTCAGTTAGATTTTGATGGATGTGCATTAGGGAAAATTCATAGAGAATAATTTCCTCTGCATATTAATAGAAAGGGAAGAGATATTCTAGAGCTGGTGCATACAAATATATGTGGACCTATACAGACAAGGTCGCTAGGTGGTGCATATTATTTTCTTCTGTTTACTGATGATTTCAATAGATTCTCTTGGATATATTTTTTGAGTAAAAATATTCAAACCTTTCAGTGTTTCAAAGACTTTAAAACTATGGTAGAGAAGCAGACAGGAAAATGTATAAAAATTCTTCACCCGGATCAAGGGGGAGAATATAGGCTGGGAGAATTCATGAATTTTTGCAGATATCATGGGATTGTTCAACAGTTTACAATTCCTCATACACCACAGCACAATGGAGTGGCAGAACAAAAGAACAAAACTCTTGTGGAGTGCGCAAGGAGTATGCTTCAAGGTAAGGGTCTATCAAATGGTTTTTGGGTGGAAGCCATTAACATTGTTGTTTATTTAAAGAATAGGAGTTCTACTAAATTTCTTGGCTTCAAAACTCCTTTTGAAGCGTTATATGGATTCAAACCAATAGAGAACATTTAATAGTATTTGGGTCAAAATATTTTTCCCATATACGTAAGGTGGATAGAAAGAAGTTAAATCATAAATCCATGAAATGTATCTTTGTAGGATATGGTACTGAGTTGAAAGCATATAAGTTATTTAATCTTGTCACTCATAAAATATTTGCAAGTCAAGACGTAGTATTTCACGAATAGGTTGAGGAAGGAAAGGATGACAGTGATAATCATTGGCACATTCCATTATTCATGGAAGAAATTGGCAGGGATGATCAGGAGCAGGAGCAGAAAGAAGAAGAAGAAACAAGTGATGTAGCCAATAATTGAAGCCCGTACAAGTCTGAAGCAGACAGATTTGAGGTAAGTCCCCTACCAAGGAGATCAGGTAGGAAGACTCAATTACCAGCCAGATTGAAAGACTATTCTTTAATGACAAATATTTTAAACATTGTAGAACCCATAAATTACAAAGAAGCAAGTCAATCTAATGCATGGAGGGCTGCAATGAATGAAGAAATTGAATCAATTACTAGAAATCATACTTGGGATTTAGTTGAACTGCCTGAAGGAAAAACACCCATAGGTTGTAAGTGGATGTATAAACCTAAAGTAAATGCAGATGGGAGTATAGAAAAGCTTAAATCTAGACTGGTATAAAAGGGTTATTCACAACAAGATGGAATAGATTTCGATGAAACCGTTGCTCCTGCAGCGAAGTTAAATACTATTAGAATGCTAATCTCTTTAGCTACAAAATATAAGTGGAAGCTACACTAGTTAGATGTTAATTCTGCATTTCTGAATGGTGATTTGAAAGAAGAGATTTATTTAGTTCAGCCTAAAGGTTTTGTTCGAAAGGGGCAGGAACATCTTGTTTGTAGATTGAAAAATGAATTATATGGTTTAAAACAAGCACCCAGGTCGTGGTATGATAATATCGATTCATTATTTGTACAACATGGTTTTCATAGGAGCATGAATGATCCAAATTTTTATACCAAGTTTAATAAACAGAGGCAAATTATTTTAATTTGTTTGTATGTGGATGATATGATTATAATAGGGAATGTTGATACTCTGATAAATGAAATCAAACGACAGATGTCGCAAGTATTTGAAATGAAATCTCTCGAAAATATCCATTATTGTTTGGGTCTGGAAGTATGGAGAGATTCTGGACAAAATTTTCTTACTCAAGGGAAGTATGCCAGAAGTCTACTAGAAAGATTCATGATGGAGCATTGTAAGTCAACAGCAACACCATTGCAGCAGAATTTGAAGTTGTGCAGTGACGATGGCACTAAGGATTTGGATGCCACTAAGTATAGACAGCTAGTTGGTAGTCTGATATATCTTACTACAACTAGACCAGATTTGGCATACTCTATTAGTGTGTTGAGCCAGTTCATGTCTAAACCTCTCAAAAGTCATTGGATTGTAGCAAAGAGTGTGTTGAGGTATCTTTGTGGTACTAGCGATTATGGTATTCTATACACTGACACATTTGATGTTACTTTAGTAGGTTTTTCAGATTCCAATTGGGCAGGCAACCTGGATGATCGAAGATCCATCACAGGTTATTCATTCAACATTGGATTCAGGGTCATAGTATGGAGCAGTAAAAATAAAAGTATTGTAGCTTTATCTTTAGCTGAAGCTGAGTACCGAGCATTGTGTGTAGCCACATGTGAAGCTATATGGTTGAGAAAACTTCTCAATGATGCAAGAGAAGAACAGAAAAAAGCAACTACCATTAAAAGTGACAACCAAAGCACTATCAAGCTAGCATACAATCTAGTATTTCACAAAAACACCAAACACATCGATACTCAGTTCCATTTTGTTCGAGAAAAACTTCTGTCAAGGGAAATATTTGTTGAATATTGTAAATCTTGTGACAGCATGGGAAATATTTTTACTAAGCCTCTTGGGAGAATAAAGTTTTAATTTTTTAGAGGGATGTTAGGAATTCAGGGTAATCCTTTCTCCATTAAAGGGGAGAGTTGGAAATAATTAATATTATTTGTATATTAATGGAGAAATGGTTACATTGTTGTAACGTAGCTCCTTAAGTTAGGATTAGTTTCTAGGATATAGGAGTTTGTTTACAACTCATTGATTCTTTATGATGTACTTATAGTTGTATCATTCCATTAATGAATGTAGAGTGTGTACTCTCCACTTGAGTGCAGTCTCCAGGTGCAGTACTCACGTGTGAGCTACAACTTCTTTTCAGTTTAGTTTTTATCTCCAAGTTCGCTCGAATCAGATAAAAAAATAAGGAAATTTGATAATTCGATTGGTAAGTCGAATAATTTGATAAGAATTGAGTTTGGTTCAATGTAGCTAATCATCATGCGGGTGACTAAAAGGGTTTGGTTCATGGTAGCTAATCACGTAGATAATGGATTTGTTAATTGGAGTGCCCAAATGGTAGCTTCAATCACAAAGTAAGTGGCAGTAGGGAATGAAAAATTATATATTTTTTTATTTCTTGTAATGGTAAATGGAAATTTATTCTAAGGGTAATTTTTTTATAAGGGTAAATTTCATAGTTTCTAATTTGAGTGTTTTGAGTGTTTTTTGGAAGGCTTAAAAATAGTTGGTCAGTTTCTCAATTTTTAATTTGAATGATTTTTTTTGAAGGTTTAAAATGCATAGACAATAAAAAAAATGGGAAGTAAAAAATGGAAACTTATTGTAAGGGAAATTTCCATAAAAAAGTAACAGAATGACAAAGAATCCGGCAAAGCTTTTATCAAAATCTTATTTACAGTTGTTAAACTTCAGTATTTTGGGTGATGTAAGGGTTTTTGATAGTGTTGAATCTATTTCCACTATAAAAAATGAAATTCAAACACTCCAAGTACCTGATTTTTTGAATTTTATTTTACCTAATTCCTGTAAAAAAACTACCATCCTATATGGTGGGTAGACAACTCCCTTTCTATGAAAGGTTTAAAAAGTTGAGACAGCCATAAGAGAGAATTTGAATTTTGATGTCAAACTAATTTATAAAATGTAATTGACTTTTAATTATGTTTATGAGATAAAATTATGTTTTAAAATTTTAGTTTGTAGATATGTATTAATTAAAAAAAGGATTTTAGATAATATTTGAAATTAGGGAGAAATATTCTTTTCAGTTTTAAATAATTATTTTTTAAATATGTATTAATTACAAAAGTGTAGGGAGAAATATAGTTTTGAGTTTTGAAAATTATATAGAAATTAATAAGATATGGTTTTGGTTAAAGAATTGTAGTTTTAAAAATGTTTATATTTAATCAAAAATATTTAAATTTTATAATGAATGGGGAGAAAATGTGTAGAAAACATTACAATTATAAGAAAATAATTATATATATTTAAATAGTCAAGATGTATATTGTCAAATTTTTGGCGAATTCAAATTTGATAACTATGGTTTAAAGGTAAATTAAAGATAAAATCTTCTATTTGAAAATTACTAATAATATTTGAAGCAA
Source organism: Pinus albicaulis (assembly GCA_034641835.2). Taxonomy (NCBI): domain Eukaryota; kingdom Viridiplantae; phylum Streptophyta; class Pinopsida; order Pinales; family Pinaceae; genus Pinus; species Pinus albicaulis. The sequence continues at coordinate 1,763,387,485 of CM076578.1, forward strand.
CATATGTAAGTTATCAACCATTCAGACCTTTGTAAATTATTAAGCCATATTTGTGTATAATAACTTTTTAAATTTTTTATTGTTCTGCAATGAACAACCAGCAACAAAATGCGTGAGATGTTGAAGAAAAATTTTAAAAACTAGATTGGAATGCCTTATTATCAAAATAAAAATTGGGAAAAGGCATAGTGTACATTTTTATCTATTCCACATAATAAATTATTTTAAAATTTTCAATTGACAACCCTTAACGTACATCAAATTTACAATGAAAGACAACATTATTTTCTCCTACCTTTACTAAAATTGGCCAAAATCACTACAGATATCTTGGTTAGAAACTATTGGATCTCTTTAAGAATGTTACATATATCTTGCTTAGCAATTATTGGATCTCATTAAGAATCTTACGACGTTTCCTTTGCAACATCTAGTGATTATGCAATTGCTAGTATAATTATAATATTCTTGCAAGTGATCACAAAATGAGGCCTGTAAGTAGCTCAAACCCTAAAAACATCTTTAGCAATGAGTGATAATTAATATAGTTTAAGGTACAAGCTTTATATTTCTAAATGGTTTCCTATAATAAAAAATAATGTGGGACTTTATATTATATCATGTATGGGTTTAGCAATGAATGATAATTAATATAATTTAAAGTACAAGATTTATATTTCTAAATGGTTGTCTATAATAAAAAATAATGTGGGACTTTATATTATATCAAGTATGGTTTTTTTTTTTATATTGAAGCCTACAGTGTTTAAATTTTTTATGTTATTAGTTAAATATATAGATTATTTACATTATTACAATAATCACATGTATTTGTTTTAACAATCCAATATCTTAATGTTATAATGGTATCTAGACACATTAATTAAAATATACAAATCAATATATTTTTATTCAAAATTTCCTAAGAAAATATTAAATAGAACATAGGAAATTATTGTAGTACACATAGATTGATGTATTTTCATTATTTCTATAAATAAGTAAATTTTCTTCATTGACATGGCAATAATGCATGTTCAATATAAAATCATTGGGGTGAAAAAGGGTATCATGTACTTATGTTCCTTACATGTTCATCATTAACATAGACCTACCATATATTCAATATATAAGCATTGGGTTGCACTAGTGTGAGGTAAGTTAATGAAGCATCAGTGTTCATACTTACATTAAGCATGATCATGTTCATTATTACAATATCAACAACATTACTTTGAATGATATAATACTGCTACCATTGCTATTTCATTAGTATATCCTAAGTGGTATTTGTTTGGTGTACAAGGATACGTATTACATTGGTTATTAGCAATATATAGCACATCAATATTTTTGGCTATACACAACATATTTTTTACATGTTAAAATTACATATCACAGATCCATTTTGTATCTGAAGTATGAAATACAAAAACTTGGTTAAAACTTCCAATTAAAAAAAAAACATTAATTATAAAATACTTTTAATTTAACTAATGCAAAAATATCTAAAAAATAATTTTTATTTTTTTAATATAATTTTCTCATTCCTATATCAATAAAATCATTAGTTAAAGTGTGACAAACCTTTTTTAAATTATTCACCATTATTAAATAATTGTAATTACAAAAATTTTAAGAAATGGGACTTGGATTATAGTTCTCTTGGGGTGGAAATTGGTTGAGGAAATTTGAAAAAATTAAATACATCATCCATTAAAGATAGTTGCAAAGACATGGACTAGCCTAGGTGTCCTTAACATCTAACAACAATAGAATAGGAAAAAAATTATGGAACTGACATGGTATGTTGCCTAAGAGGAGTGGGTTGTGTGGATATTTGAAAAATGAGGAATGGTTTTGTCATTTGGGGGACATGAGCAAAGGACATTTGTGCATTTTCGAAGAAATAAGGTTGGATGAAGAAAAGTGTTCATTTTTCTTACAAGTTGGGCATGCGATGGGAAGGAGGAAAGAAAATTCTTTGAAGAGCATTGTGGAGAGAATTGAGGAGAGACCAGCTAAAGAACCCTTAAGAAGAGGCTTTCTTGGAACAAAATATAGAGACGAGCTAAATAACCCTTAAGAACTTGCTTACTAGGAAGAATAATTTGGAGATCAACTGAAGAATCCTTGAGAATAGGTTTGCTTGGAAGAAGAAAAATATAGAGAGACCAACTGAATAACCCTTGAGAATATTCTTTATGGGAAGAAATTACAAAGAGAAAATCCTTGACTGAAGATTGAAGGAATCCACCTGAAGCTTGGGGATTGAAGAACCTACTACACTAGGGAAGAAACACTCTGGTGTTTTTGAGACTAAGGAACCATGATGAATTTCCTCAGGGCTCAAGCTTTGGTGTTTGTCTCACTGGTGAACCACCTAGAGTAGTGATTCCTTTTTCTCAAAAATAGTGTATCCATTAAAGAAACTTCTTCTAGTGTGGATTATCTTCTTCTGATAGTGAGCTGATAATTATATGTTGTAAGGTACCTTAAGGTGGATGTAAATTATGGTTTTAAGTCTATAGGACTGAGTGTAAATTCATGTAAATGGTGGATGAAGGTGTTTCAACCTTGTGGCATCATTTTCAACTGAAATATGATTTGGATTTCCTTTCCAAAATCATTCCATTTCATGCATTGGAATCTGGCTCAGGGGGGTCACAATTGCAAGTAAGGATTGGCTGTAGTTATCTACCATCGGGTGGAGATTCATTGTTCCAGACTCAGTTGTCCAAAAAATTTTCAACAGAGGTGCCTCTCATGTGTTCTTAACAATAATGAATAGGTTTTCACATTTCTGGTCGGAAACGATGTTATTAATGCATGAGAAATTACTGTTATGTTATTATCTATAGGATTGATTAATATATCGTGTCACTTTTATAAATATGTTGGAACAATGTGTGGTGGTATTGGTTATGATCAAACAAAAATTAACATGTAAATCCTTTCTTATCATAGAGTCATGATTATGTTGATTACAAGCGCTTACTAACATAGTTTCTGATGTTGTGTGGTAATACTAAGGATTTCATTCTCTTTAGTATTTATGGGATCCTTTATCCTATATGGTGGCCTTCTACAAGTCCTCAATAATGTATACCCCAGTTTTTGGGTCTATATTTCCATTTTATCAATAATTCAGGTTTAAATAAAAATTACATTTTTTCTCTATGGATGATATTGCCTCATAAGATTGAGTATATTGGGTTTATACTTCCTGAATTAAACATAAAATTGTATCATTTTTATGGACCAAATAAGGTTGAATTTATTATTGATAAGTGCTCCATACATTTTCTTGGTGTTGGAATGATTATGCAAGTTGAGTTAACAGATTCCATGTAGCAAGGAGGTTGGTCTCTTTAATGTATTATCCATATTAAAGCCTTAATTCTAGATAGGGAATTTAATTATTTTAACAACCATTTGAAAATAAAATGTTATCTTACATAATTGATTATAAAAAATCATATCAATCATTATAAAATGTTGCATAATCAAAGAAAAATGGAAGCATAATCACCAGGCATGCAATCAATAAATCATAGTATGAATTTTAACAACTAAATATTTGTTTTATTTATTTTATACAAATCATTATGAGACCCCCTTGCAGGAATTTTGCTAATACTTGCTCATGATAGATCCCATCCCATCCAAGTGTTGAACTTGGACTCTCTAATACCACTTGTAAACACCCCACCTTTTCCTCGTTGAAGTGTTCAATTTGTCATGAAGTTATGGCCTACAATTATGTTTCTTATTTTCATTTAATGTATATGAGGCTTAATTCATTTATTTCTATGTTTTTGTAGACAAAGTAAAAATAAATAAAAATTTACATGCATGAAAAATGATAGAAAAATATCTTTTAAATTTTTATTTTTTATTTTTTTAATTTGATTCTATTCAATATTAATTTTTGTTACAAATTAAAAATATTGATCCCTCGTAGAGGTAATCACACTTATTCCCCCTATGAAACCAAAATACCAATCCAAAACACCATTTTTCACATAGCCTCATGTTTTCATTCAAAAGTTCCAATGTATTGTCCCTATCATTTTTCTAGATCTTGAATAATTAGTGCATCAATTGGTGTATCAATTGTATGAATAAATTTTTCTTTCAATCACCTGCTAAATTTCTCCATACCTAAACCCAATTGTGCATAGGTGCGGGAATGGGCATTACTAGTCCTGTCCCTACTATTAGCACCACATCGAGAATGAGCACATTGTCACACCATGTTGGAAATGAATATAGAACATTACCAAAATTCTTACACAAATGTGTGTCCTACTAATATATTCAATCAGAGAGATTGCATATCATGCAAAGCATAGTCATAGAGTTGAACCCAAATTCCAAGAGAACCAATGAAGACCAAATGAAATTTCCCACTGGCTTACCCTGCAAATTAAACCACTCTACTACTTGGAAATTAGATTTCTCAAACAGAGATCACTTCCTCTAAAGTGTAACAATCGAAATTTTCTAGAGTGTAAATGACAACAACCAAACTGAAAGTTGGCCCCTAAGGAGAGCTGGTCTCCTTACATAGCTCTATCAGCATTTCCCCCTCAATTGACTCAATTTCTCGCCACATGGTCTTCCACAAATTCTTGTAATTTTATTTATAGAATTCGAGAAATTTGACAAATAAACATAATCAACAAACTTTTAAATTAAATTATATCTCCCACACTTTATATTCTACCGCCAAACCTTATAACCAAGGTTTAACCCTTCAAAACTTTATATTAGTACCCGATGCTTTTCTTAACCAAACAACCTTAGGCCTCGGGCTCATATATATAATCAATGGCCCAATCAAATACTCGCACCGTACCTTGGTTATCCTTTGTGCATCTTCCGAATATGACCACCGTCCGATGCCTTCCTTCCAGATCGACGGCGTTCAACGATATCGCATGACTTCCCTGGTCGAATGTTAGCGCACGATGGCACGTGAAAAGGCGGTTTTCAAAATCCCGTCACACGCCACGTGTCCACTGCTCTATGGAATCACTCCCAAATGGAAAATACCACTCATCTCACAAAAATAGTGCGATATGGGCAGTCCAGTTTCGCTAATCCACTCATGGTTTTGGAACATTGGTTGACCCCGGTTTAAGTCGAGTTACGCTATCCTCCGTATTCACTAACTCAGGTCTATCCTTGGGTCAGGATTCCAATTGACAATAAAACAAATTTATCTCTTTATTAAGCGGGATTTCTACTATCATTGAACAGAGTTCAACGACCACGGTTTTACACACAGACTTCGTCTGCGCTTGGGGTTTAATTCACAGAGCTCGTTCGAACAAATTAAGATAAACAATAGACAGAGGGATTCGAAGATTGTACAACAGTCCCATTCAGAAATTATATACACAAAGTTCAGTCGCCTCACAGTTAAACAAATTTCCTCACAAATACCAATTCAAGACAGTTTGATAATCAACAGGAACTGGAATTCATTCAACCGGAAGCAATTGCTTAGCACACAAATTTTATTGCAGAAATCTCTCTCCTTCCAAATACATCCGAGGAATACAATTTATATACATTACAATGTGTCTCTTTGGTTCCGCGGTGAGGACCATTTTGAAAATCAAAGGCCTAATTACAATTTACCCAAATAACTGGAACGTAATAGATGGGCTAAACTATTCGACTTCTACTAACTCTAATCTGATCTAAATAAAACAGTCAGCTGAGGTATTGACACCTAGCTTCTACAATTCAATGATTTTGAACCCTACTAGCCACAACATGTGGACAAAACCTCCTACATTACTGGCTAGTGTCTAATGCCCCTGCATAAGACTCCCGAGGGAAATTTTCTTCATGGACTCCTGTCCATGAGCTCTTCCACTGCCCTCCCTATATTCTGCAACATTCTTTCAGTCATCCAAGTGGCATCTTCCTCTGTCTTGTCCTTCCATTTGATTAAGTACTGAAAGTACTCTTGTCCTCTGGTCTTCCTCAACACTAATTTATCCAATATCTTCTCTGGTTGCAATGGTTGTGCTGAAGGTAGCTTCTTTTCCCACTCAATCTGTTCCTTTTCTGCTGATATTTCTTCTTCACCATCATCTTCATACTTGAACAAATTTGCAACATTAAATATGGGAGATATTCCAACATCAAGTGGCAATTCAATCTCATAAGCATTTTCAAAAAACTTTCTAAGTATCTTGCATGGTCCAATATTTTTGAACTTCAGTTTATTATATTGCTTCTTTGGGAATCTCTCCTTTCTCAAGTGTGCCAAAACCAGATATCCTTCTTCGAAATGAACTTCCTTTCTGCTCAAGTCTGATTTGCCCTTGTATTTGGTGATGCTGCCTTGTCATTGCTGTTTCAATTGTTCATGTATGGCCTGGATCTCTGAAGCAAATTCTTCACCATCAGCACTTCTCATCTTTGCCCTTCCCAGATTTCTTAACTCTGATATTTCCCTGGGGTGCATTCCATAGATAATATGGAATGGACTCTGCCCTATGCTCCTATTTGGTGAGTCATTATATGCATATTTTTCCTGAGGCAAAATATGATCCCACTGCTTGGGATGCTCTCCTGCAAGACTTCTCAACAAATTTCCCAGACTCCTATTCACTACCTCATTTTGTCCATCAGTATGAGGATGATAAGCTGAGCTGAAACTCAGTTTGGTACCAAGTTTCTTCCATAGTGTCCTCCAAAAATGGCCCACAAATCTAGTCTCTCTGTCTGAAACGATACTCTTGGGCAACCCATGCAACCTAACCACTTCCTTGAAAAACAAGTTAGCAACATGGGTGGCATCACTAGTTTTATAGCATGGAATAAAATGTGCCATTTTGGAGAATCTGTCCACTACAACAAAGACTGCATCATTCCCTCTCCGAGTCTTGGGAAATCCTAGAACAAAATCCATACTCACCATGTCCCAAGGCCTGTCTGGAATAGGCAAGGGAGTGTACAATCCTGCATTCTGGCTCCTTCCTTTGGCATATTGACAGATTTTGCAATTTTTCACAAACTTGTCCACTTCTGCTCTCATCTTGGGCCAATAATAGAAGTGACTCAGCTGCTCATAAGTTTTATCAGTACCAAAGTGTCCAACAAGTCCACCACTATGCTTTTCCTTGATCAAATTTTCTCTCATGGAACATTTTGGTACACACAGTTGATTTCTTCTGAATAGTAAGTCCTCCTGCAAGAAATAATCCAGCCACTGGCTTCTATCTGTTAGAACAAGATTACAACATGCCTCAAATGCTTCCTTAAAATCTGAATCTGTTTTATACAATTCTTTGAGAAAATCAAATCCTACAACTTCAAAATTGGTTTCTTGAACAAGCATGTGCCTCCCACTCAAAGCATCAACTACTTTATTTACTTTGGCACTTATGTGTTTCAAAACAAAGTTAAAACCTTGGAGATACTCAACCCATTTGGCATGCTTCTGATTCAACTTGGGTTGCTGTACAATGTACTGCAAAGCATGATTATCAGAATATAATACAAATTCCGTGGACATCAAATAATGTCTCCACTTTTTTAATGCCTAAACAATTGCATAGAATTCCTTCTCATAAGAGGAATACTTTCTTCTGGTGTCATTCAGTTTTTCACTGAAATAGGCTACATGCCTATCATCCTGACTCAACACAGCTCCAATGGCCTCCCCATTGGCATCACATTTCACTTGAAATGGTTTAGTAAAATCAGGCAGAATCAAAATAGGAATTTCAGTTATCTTTTGCTTAAAAAGTTTAAAGTTTCTTTCCTTCAGCAGTCCATTTAAATGGTTTTTTTCTCCTCTTTATTGTATCAATGATGGGTGCATTAATATTACTGAAGTTTATTATAAATTTCCTATAAAAACTGGCAAGTCCATGGAAACTTCTTACCTCAAAGACATTCATGGGTGAAGGCCACTCCACAATTTCCTTAACCTTCTCTGGGTCCATCTTCAATCCCTCTGTAGAAACAACAAAACCAAAATACACCAACTCTTCCTTCATGAATGAGCATTTCTTTAAGTTTATCATCAGTTTCTCCTGGTGCAGCTTCTTCAAGACATAATTGAGATGCCTTAAATGTTCTTCTTTGGTTTTGTTGAAAACTAATATATCATCCAGATACACTATCACAAATTTACCAATGAATTCTTTCAACACTTCATTCATAAGTCTCATAAAAGTGCTTGGTGCATTTAACAACCCAAAAGGAATTACCATCCATTCATACAGTCCTTCATTTGTTTTAAAAGCGTTTTTCCACTCATCACCCTCTCTTATTCTAATCTGATGATATCCAATTTTTAAATATATATTTGAAAAATATTTAGCACTGCTCAAACAATCAATTAAATCCTCAACTTTGGGAAAAGGGAATCTGTACCTGGTTGTTATCTTATTGATTTCTCTGGAATCAGTACACATCCTCCAGCCTCCATCTTTCTTTGGGCTCAATACTGCTAGTACTGCACATGGACTCAAACTTTCTTTGACCAGTCCCTTATCCACCAATTCCTGTACTTGTCTCCTGATTTCCTCATTTTCTGTGGGAGTAATTTTGTAGGCTGCCTTATTGGGCAGATTTGAACCAAGGATAAAATCTATCTGATGGCTGATATTTCTCAGAAGTGGCAGATCATTAGGTAAATCATCCAAAACAATGTCACAATAATTGTCTAGCATCTCTTTGATTTCTATTGGCAAATCAGAAATCTTTGTAGAAGTAAGAACTACCTTAGGTTTGCAAACTAAAGCAATACTTACCTCTTCTTCTTCTATCTGCTGCAAATATTCCTTCCCGCTCAGCAACAAGGTATTTGGATCAATCACTCTGATGGATGGCTCTCCTTCTTCCATGGGTATCAATGTATGATGTACCCCATCCTCGAAGAACTTGTAAGTGTTCTTCTTGCCACCATGCACCGCTGCTCTGTCAAACTGCCAAGATCTACCCAGAAGTATGTAGCACACATCCATGGGCATTATATCATACAGGACCTTATCTTTGTATTTTCCCATTTGCAGCTCTATCTTACACTATTCTTTTACAACCAGCTTGTGTCCTTTATGCAGCCAGGACACCCTGTAGGGAGTTGGATACTCCCTTGTATTCAGCTTCAACTTTTCTATTACCTCAATGGAAACCAAATTTTCCGTGTTGCCACTATCAATGACTAGTTGGCAGCATTTCCCTTGGACTTTTCATATGCTCCTAAACAAAGCCTTCCTTTGTGCAGGTTCAGTGAACTCTTTGGTTTGCTTCAACAGACCTTATTAACCACCAAGGACTCTCCCCTCTATAGTAGAATTTATTCTTGAATTTCTGCCTCTCGTCCAACCTAGGCAACAACAGCATTTCTTGGACCAGCACCCACATTCTCTGATCACTCATAGTGCTTATGTCCCACTTCCTGACATCTATAGCACCTCAATTCTCTACCTCTGCCTCTGTCTCTGCCTCCTCTTCCTTTTCCTCTGTAAGAACCCCTTCTACCCCTTGCATCATCCTCTGTAGATGCATTCTGAGGTGAGATACTATTAGCTCCATCCTTGGGTGTAGTAGGCTTTCCTCTACAACCCTGACTTCCCTTTCCACAGAAAGTACCTCTCTTCTTGGCAGACTGCTTCCTCAGGAGTTTCTCCTCTAATTTCAAGGCCATATGGTAGGCCTCTTACAATATATTAGGAGACAGAAGACCAATCTCATCTTGGATCTCCATCTTGAGACCATTCACATATCTCACAGTCTTCTCTGGTGTGTCTTGGAATTGCCCAACTCTTATGCTCACTCTATATAATTCTTCTGTGTATTCTTTTACTGTCAGCAACCTCTGTATCAGGTTCTGCATTTTCCTAAACAATGTTAGTTGATAATCACTAGGAAAAAATTTACCTTTTAACTTAGCCATCATTCTCGTCCAGCTCTTGATAAGCTTCTTTCCAACCCTCCTCCTTTCTTCCTACACTCCATCCCACCAAAGTGCAGCATGTCCCTTCAGCATTGTCACTGCAAACTTGACCTTTTTATCTTCGCTTATTTCTTCGTAGTCGAAGTACTTTTTCATTTCATTAATCGAATCCACCAGTTCCTCTGGATTCATTCCTCCTGCAAAACTTGACACTTCAATCCTGGGCTTAACTGCAAACCCCAGAACAGTTCTGAGGAGCCTAAAGTCAGGAGGAATCTCAGCATTTTCTTCAGCTTCTTCTATCTCAGGTTCACTGATGTCTTCAGGATATCTGGGTTGTCTTCGCTCCATGGCATCCATTCTGGCCTCAAACCTCTGAAAAATTCCCAATACTTCTGCATTTGCAACGGGTCCGCCTCTCCTTCTTCCAACACCTCTACCGACTCGGATTGCCATGTTAATTCTCTGCAAAAACAACTTAAAAACAACAGCTCTGATACCACAAATGATAGAAACCAAACTGAAAGTTGGCCCCTAAGGAGAGATGGTCTCCTTGCATAGCTTTGTTACCATTTCCCCCTCAATTGGCTCAATTTATCACCACGTGGTCTTCCACAACTTCTTCTAATTTTATTTATCGAATTCGAGAAATTTGACAAATAAACATAACAAAAAAACTTTGAAATTAAATTATATCTCCCAAACTTTATATTCTACCGCCAAACCTTATAACCAAGGTTCAACCCTTCGAAACTTTATATTAGTACTCGACGCTTTTCTTAACCAAACAACCTCAGGCCTTGGGCCCACATATATAATCAATGGCCCAATCAAATACTCGCACCGTACCTTGTTTATCCTTCGTGCATCTTCCGAATACGACCATAGTCTGATGGCTTCCTTCCAAATCGACAACAAACAATGATATCGCGTGACTTCCCTGGTCGAATGTTAGCGCACGATGGTACGTGAAAAGGCGATTTTTGGAATCCCGTCATACGCCACATGTTCAATGCTCTATGGAATCGTTCCCAAATGGAAAATAACACTCATCTCACAAAAGTAGTGTGATATGGGCAGTTTGATTTCACTAATCCAGTCATGGTTTTGGAACAGTGCTTGACCTCGGTTTAAGTCGGGTTACGCTATCATCCGTATTCACTAACTCAGGTCTAGCCTTGGGTCATGATTCTAATTGACAGCAAAAAAAATTTATCTCTTTATTAAGCGGGATTTCTACTATCATTAAACAGAGTTCAACGACAATGGTTTTACACACAAACTTTGTCTGCGGTTGGGGTTTAATTCACAGAGCTCGTTCAAACAAATTAAGAGAAACAGTAGACAGAGGGATGCAGAAACTGTACAACAGTTCCATTCATAAATTATATACGCACAGATTTCAATCGCCTCGCAGTTAAGAAAATTTCCTCACAAATAAAAATTCAAGACAGTTTGATAATCAATAGGAACTGGAATTCATTCAACTGGAAGCAATTTCTTAACACACAAATTTGATTGCAGAAATCTCTCTGCTTCCCAATACATCCGAGGAATACAATTTATATACATTACAATGTGTCTCTTCGGTTCTGCGGTGAGAACCATTTTGAAAATCAAAGGCCTAATTACAATTTAACCAAATAACTGAAACATAACAGATGGGCTAAACTATTCGACTTCTACTAACTCTAATATGATCTAAATGAAACAGTCGGCTGAGGTATTGACACCTAGCTACTACAATTCAATGATTTTGAACCCTCCTAGCCACAACATGTTGGCAAAACCTCCTGCATTGCTGGCTAGTGTCTAATGCCCCTGCATCAGTAGACTGCAAAAATAAAAACCAAACTAAGAGGTACACCTACACACCTTACAATTTAAACCACTGTACCCCCTCTAAATCAACTTTCCTAGAGAGATTTTTTTTTGTGCAAAGTGAAATTGTAGAACAAAGCTAGAAAAGTAAACCAACAAGGAGAATGTGAGGTTAAAAATAAAACGAGAGAGAGAGAGAGAGAGAGAGAGAGAGAGAGAGAGCTGAAAATAGGAAAGGATGAAATTTATGAAATGCAAGAGACAATCTGACTAGAAACAAAACTAGGAAAGAATGAGCATAGTCCAAAAATTTGGGTCGCATCGCGAATAGAAAGAAACCTTCCAAAAGTGAGATACTTAATAGACCAAAGAATAAAACCAATATATGGGATATTGGTTATGAAGGAAGAGGAACAACCAACGAGCCTAGTGATGGCGCCAAGACCAAGATTCATAGTGAAAGTGAATTTCATGCATAACGACACTAATTTCTCACAAATTTTTTTAGTTATGAAGTTTGAATCCTTCCTTGCTTCCCTAAAAAATTCATTAAATATTTATTATTCTTGGGGGAGGACAAATGTTGATTTCTAAAGAGATAATTCCTCTCTTTCATATTTGAAGGAAGTTGAGTGGAATCCTCTCAAACACAGGAACTTATCCTAACTACATTCTAAACTAACGCAATTAGTTTTGATCACACATTTTTTCCCTAGAAGTTTACATGATCTAGTATTTTATAGAGACTTCCTATAGTTAGGAAAAATTAAAAAAATATAATTTTAATAATTCTCTTGATTTCCCTTTGAGATTTGAGTTACAAACCACCAAAATCTCCTTTTCACCTCACAAGTGCTCTATAGCCAAGTATAAGGAAGATCTTGTCATGTAACTTTACTTTTAAAAATAATAAAATAATATTTACATTAAAATTTTGAGAAATATAAATAAGGAAATTGAGATATTTATAAATAGGCAAGTATAAGGAAGATGTTGTCACGTAACATTACATTTAAAAATAATAAAATAATAATTGAATTAAAAAATTGAAAAATAGAAACAACAAAAAGAACTCAATTTCGACCATAAATAAAATTTTAAATTTCCACCTTAGCAAGGATAAAATAATTGAAAGTAACAAAAACTAATTTAATTTTTAGTGTAAGGAACTTATGTAATTCCTTTGTTACTTAACAAGGTTTAATTCATTCTATGTTGGCACGTAATATTTAAAATAAAAAATATTTTATCACGAGACATAAACTAAATATTTCAATATTAATATTAATGTTATATTAACATTTGTTTTCTGAGAAAAAATCATAATTTTGATTATGATAAAATATGAAAATTACATGATGTGTGGTTCATATGCCCTCATAAAGGAAAAAAACTTAGTATCAATGGAATGAGTACCATCAGTCTAGCATATAAAAAAACATATATACATCATGTCACCAGAGTCTTGTGAGTATAATCCAGTATATGAATGTTGCTACGATTAAAAAAAAAAAAAATCAAAATGTATCAAAAGTTGTCCATAAGTGCCCAAAATTTCAAAAAGTTAGGTTCGGTCTTGTGAATAATAATTTTCTTGTTGTATGTCCATGAGTGGTCAATGATAGTATTGGTACTATGCACTGTTGTTGATATTTGTCACGTGCCATGAAATTGTGTGTATGTTGCAAGGATTTTTGGAAAGTTGGTTTGTAGAGTGGTTCCGCTCCCTGTAAATACAATGACAAGAGGGAAAGTAAAAACAATACTTTAGGAGCATTACTTAATCAAAGATATTTTTGAGAGTGTGTGTGTGACAGGTGAATTTGGTGATACCCAATTGATCACGAGTTTGAGTCACCAAAAACTTGAACCTTTGTTCTTTTTTCTCAAGAGCCAAGAAGAGTAAGAGCTTGAGACTATGAAATTCTACATAATTGTTGGTGCCTTGACCCAAGCCAAATGTTATCTGAAATAATGTTGTTAAGAAAGATATAGAACACCCACACTGCCAAAATATCCTTGTTGTGAGGATCCATCAAAATATGCCCAGGGGAATGATCGATCAATGTGTTCCACAGTTATTCTGTAAGGGATAGTGGTGTTCCCATCTTCTAGGAGCAAGGAGTATATGTCTATGACCATTGCCACTGTTCTCTCAGGGAAAAAAGGTTGGTCATGAAATATTTTCTAGTTGCGGAAAATACATATAACCTACGACACTATTAGAGGGATATGTTTATGTTTGTTTGTTGTTGCTTCATTCAACCAATGAAGACAATATTTTGATATTAAGCTTCCTTGCCATTTATTCAATGTTGAAAGATCACAATAAATGAAGTTACATATCGTGGAAATCACCTGATATGATAGGTCCTCTATTGATTCTTCATATTGTCGACATAACAAACACCATGAGGAAACATGATAGGTACGCTTCTTCAGATTTTCTCAACTTGGTAATTTTTTTTCCATAATGCACCAAAATAATAGTCTCGCTTTAGTCAACACCTTGAGCTTCCATAACTATTTCCACGATATGCTAGGCACTTCAGGATCTCTTATGCCAATAGTTATGAGGTATCCATCCTTAGGAGTGTAAGCACCATGTTTATTGAGGACCCAAAATATTTCATCTTCCTGTTCGGATAGTCTAATGTGTGATGTGGACAAAGCTCTCAGTTAATTTCCCCAAATATCATGCCATTGTGCAGGGTGATGTAACTCATCGGAAATGAGGCATTGTTATTCCCAGATGTTCTATTTAATTGGCTCACCAATCTAGTTTAAGAGTTTTATCTGATGATTAGTAAGGAAATTGATTAAATCATGAGGGAAGATATTTTTATTATCGCAACCTAATGAAGGGTCCATACCAATATTCACATAATTTCAAAATACAATGTTCCTATAAATTCATGCGCCAATGAGAGGGAAAGACTTTAGAAAAACTTTCCTTATGGTGGAGATATTTTCTTTTGATTTGTTTGGGAGTCGAATCCACTCTTCAATAGATAGGGGGGAGATATATTTTTTCGAGGCCACTTCTATCGAGAGGTTGTTTGTAGTAATTAACATCCATCCAAACTTGGCCGCTAGAGCTTGAGAAAGATAGTGTAGATCCTTTAGACCTGATCCTCCCCATGCCTTTCGGAGCGAATTTTTTTCCCATTTGACCCAACCAAAGGTGTGTCCCTCCTTTTTCCCATGCTAGAGGAAACCAAAAAATATGCTATGAATTATGTATAGGATGCACTTTTGGATCTAAGATAAGGAAATACATAACACTGGTAAGGTTTCAATGACTGATTTAATGACAAAAATCTACCCGCTATGGAAAGCCATTTGTGGCAACAAGATTTAATTGTTTTTCTTGATTTTGGCCACTAGCCACATCAAATATTCTTTCTGATAGTCATTTTTTTTGAGATGAAAATTGAGATATTTGATACCATCTTCAAGGTGTACGTAATTAAATGGATAGATGTTATGAGTTTAAGTGAGTTTAATTTCAGTACATTCACAACAGGTTATGGTATATTTTTGTTTATTTGGAGACATGCCTGTAGCATTGAAAAATGTGTCCAAGATATATTTGAAAGCATTAAAATCATGGATAGAGCCATAAAATAATATAAGTACATTGTCAAAAAATAGTAAATGTGAGAGTAGTGTATGTCCTCCTATACGAATCCCTTTGACAGTTTCTCGCCTAATTGATATGTACATGAGTCTACTTAATCCATCCATAATCAGTAGGAAAAGTAGGGGAGAGATAAGGAAACCCTACCTCAGCCCACGCTTTGAATGAAATAAATTTATTGCATCATCATTTATGAGAATATATAAGCATGCGGTGGAGATACAACATATTATCCATTTTATAAAATATATAGGGAAACCCAAGTGTGTGGAGTAAGAATATGTATAGATAGTTACGTCGATAGGCGTATCCCCCTATCGGAAGTAGGCTCTTTTGTGATTAGGCTAATTAATATTTTTGATCTAATGGTCTAGATTGAAAGATGCCGGTATATTCTGGTCGTCGCCACTAAATCAATGGATAAAATTCAAAAAAGTAACTTCCTTGCATATATAAATCACGTGTTTAAACCATACTTAAATTAATTTTTTACAAAACATAATTAAAAATTTATTGTGCCATTTGTTGACCGCCACCTATCAAGATTAACCAGTGATGGTTCAAACTAAAATGCCACCTGTTTGATTGTTTAAATTCTCAAATAAACATGGTGCGCCACCTAATTGATGGTTCAAACTCTCATGCACCACATGACGCTGATCATAGCTGGCTTTGTAGTTGTGGTGCCTGTTTTCTTAGCCAACTCCACCTGCATGTTTTCTTGGCCAACTCCACGTGCCTGTTTTATGAAACGTTCGAATATCTGTTGCCTCACATGCCATGCATACAGCTGTTCGACGACCACCTAGAGGCGGCCCTCTGTTTCTACTAAGCCGTTCCATGCACACAGTTGTTCGACGACCAGCTGATGGCCGCCTCACACGCCATGCATACAGTTGTTCGACGACCACCTCGAGGCGGCCCTCCGTTTCTACTAAGTCATTTCTTTGTAGATGGGGTGTCCACAAATCGGTGATCAGCTCCAAAAAGGATCATTTGGCTTTCCATCATTCATCAATCTCTTCCTGGAAGATAACATTATTGAAATCCGGCGTCATCAAGCAGGCACCTGCATATCGTGAACAAGGTGAAACGCTTATTGAACATATCAAACATATTTTTTTGAGTGACATGAAAGATAGCTGCAGTGATGATGATTTAATAAAACGTCTTCAGATGGTTGACACTATCGAATGTCTGGGAATTGATCGACATTTTCAACCTGAAATACAAGTAGCCATGGATTACGTTTACAGGTTAAGAAATTTGATCTACCATTTATAGAATTCAGTGACTGTATGCCGTTTTAGATTCATGAAAACCTCACTTGTTCATTCATGATGTGTAGTTTTTGGAACGAAAGGGGCATCGGGCCGGGATCAAAAGATTCAGTTAGCAAAGATCTCAACTCTACAGCTTTGGGATTTCGGGCACTCAGAATGCATCGATACAACTTCTCTTCAGGTCAGATAGATTAAAATATATCCTTGATGCCACTTGACGGTTAAATACAAATATTTCATACTTTAGTTCTCATAGAATATCATGCATCCATGAAACACATGTTTTTGAGAATTTCAAAGATGAAAACGGGCACTTCTTCTACAATTCGGCCAGTGGTGAAGAAGGAAGAGCTGATAAACAAGCCGTGAGAAGCATGTTGTCATTATTCCGAGCTTCAAACATTTCGTTTCCAGGAGAAAAAGTGATGGAGGAGGCAAAGACATTCACTACACAGTATTTAACCCAAATTTTAACTATAGTTGACGTCGATCAAAGCCTTCGGAGAGAGGTAATTAGCTGTAAACACTTAATTTTTCAACTTCTGGTACTGTATGATCTACAAACTTTTCTTTCGTTTTGCATGCCGTACCCACTTAGCATCGGCACAAGTCTTATTTTATTCCTGATTTCCAGATAGAATATGCATTGGAATGTCCATGGCATTGCAGTGTGCCGAGATGGGAGGCCAGGAACTTTATCGAAATATATGAACAAAACTTTTCATGGCTCGAGTACTAATTATCTTCTCCATAAGATTTGAGTTTCAATCAGTAAAAAAGAATAAAGGAAATCGTGAATTTGGAGTGTTAGTAATATATTTTCACCATGTATCCTTCCAGGTATAATAATATGAACCAGAAAATTTTAGAGTTGGCTAAATTGGACTTCAATATTCTGCAATGCACACATAAGAAAGAGATGCGGCTTATCTCCAGGTGCGCTGGCATTTGTCTCTCACTACGATAGGATATAATATTATGTATGTATATGATTTGATTGCTTGTCAATTTAATGACATGACCGTGTGCTATATATATATATATAGGTGGTGGGCAGACTCCTATCTGCCGCAGCTGAATTTCTATAGGAAACGTCATGTGGAGCTTTACTTTAACGCGGTTCTATGCGCATTCGAGCCCGAATTTAGTAGCAGCAGAATCGCCTTCACACAACTTACGACAGTCATGACGGTTCTAGATGACCTATATGACACTCACGGAACATTGGACGAGATCGAAATCTTCACTGAGGCAGTGAGAAGGTGAAGTCAAATTCAAATTCTAGGGACTATTATGTAGAAGAAACTGGGAGCGTACGTTGTGGGATAGGAGGAGCTCTTTTATTTATTTTTTAATAAACATCTTGTATTATTTTATTTTCAGATGGGATAGCTCATTAGTAGGCCGCCTTCCAGACGACATAAATTATTTTTTTAATAAACATCTTGTTGTATTATTTTATATTATTTTTTTTAATAAACATCTTGTTGCATTATTTTCTTAATAAACATCTTGTATTATTTTATTTTCAGATGGGATAGTTCATTATTAGGCCGCCTTCCAGACTACATAAAAAAAATATTCGAGTTCTTCGTGAATACATCGAATGAATGGACTGCTGAAGTGGAAAAAATGCAAGGGAGGGATATGGCAGCGTACATACAAAAAGTTGGCGTATGTACTCATATACTTCATTGTTCATATATAGACAACTTCTCAAAACATACTTCCACTTTTAAAAATAAAATAAAAGAGTTGTTATTATTCTGTTTGAATCAATGAAATATCTGACTGGTTGCCTTCATTTTTAGTGGGAGCAATACGTTGAGGCTTATCTGCAAGAAGCGGAATGGATAGCGGCCGGATATGTCCCTTCGTTTGATGAGTACTTGAAGAGTGGCCTCGCTAGCTCAGGGATGTGTGTGTTAAATTTGATTCCGCTTCTTATAATGGGTCAAAATTTACCTGACCACCTTCTGAAGCAAATATTCTATCCATCCAAGATCCAATATCTCTTAGAATTGACGATCCGACTCAAGGACGACATAACAGATTTTGAGGCATTGGACATTAAACAACTTAAGCTTTATTTCATTTTAAACAAGATGAGATTTTGTTTTAACATTTTCCATTACATATCCAACAAGAGAAGGAATGCGGCGAGGTGGCTTCAAGTTTAGAGTGTTATCTGAAAGACAATCCCGAATGTACCCGGGAAGACGCTTTAAATTATATGAAAGGCGTCCTGGATCTTTCTTTCAGCGAACTGAATCGGCAATTTCTGAAGCATGACAATGTGCCGCTGTGCTGCAAAAGGTTTTCTTTCAACCTTGCACGAGGCATGCAGTTCCTCTTCAAATTCAAATATTTCGTATCCATTTCTAACAAAGAGGTAAAGGACCAAATACTCAAAGTTCTCATCGAGCCAGTGCAGCTCTGAATATTATCGCCTTATTAATTTGCGCCTTATATTCGGTCTTATTTGCCAGTGTAGTGTGGTATACAGTATAAATGTCCCTCAAAATATTCCATGTTTCGAATATATTTGCTACCACCAGTGTAGTGTGGTATATAGCATAAATGTCCCTCGAAATATTCCATGTTTTCATCTTATAGATTACAATTGATTTGAATATCTTTCATGATAATTTAGGTCCTTTTAAATGGTATTTTAGTTTTTTTTATTTGAACAACGTTAAATTTTTTTATTTCAACCGTTATAATTTAAAAAATAAAAATAAATGAGGTCTTTTAAATTCAATTGTTAATTTCTTCATAGTAAAACGACTTTATCTTATATTTTATTTCTTCACATCATCAGAATTTTGATCCCCCAAACATCACGAAGCCATATTTGTTGCCATCCAGTATTAGGTTTAGTCGGTTTTCAAGTGATTGTTATTTGAATTAGAAATCATTATATGAACACTTTTGTCGTTCCTTTCCATTTTTTATATTTGTAATATCAATAAATAAAAATAAATGAGGTCTTTTAAATTCAATTGTTGATTTCTTCATAGTAAAATGGCTTTTTTTTTATATTATATTTCTTCACATCACCAGAATTTTGATCCTTCAAATATCACGAAGCCATATCTGTTGCCATCCACTATTAGGTTTAGTCGGTTTTCAAGTGATTGTTATTAGAATTAGAAATCATTTTTGTTTCGTTTCAATTTTTTATATTTGTAAATTACATATCATTACATATCAATAAGTGTTATTTTTTTTAAATTTTAATGTTATAAATTATAAAGCATTTTCAAGTTATTTAGTTTTACTAGTTATTTTTAAAAATATTTGAACTCCAAAACTTATAACTATGAAAAATAGTTATACTTACAACTATGAAAAATAGTTATAATATGTAAGTTATCTAATAGTAATTCTACTTTTATATAGAAACATAGTGTTTATTTTTATAGTGATTCTCAAAAAAAAATAAAAAATGAGTCTTCTAGTATTTATTTTCTCCACACTATGGGACAAATAGAGTTTATTCTATGAATTAACTTCCTTCCTTTAAGTAGCTAGATTTTCATAAGTAAATAAATCAATAGTAGAACAAAAATGTTTGATAATTTTTGGCTACTTTTCAGGCTGATAAAGAGTGACAAAGATGGGTCTACCTAATGAATATAAATTTGAGGGAGGAGACAAGCCACATTACATAATAAATTTTGTATTATAATTAATTTACTCCAATTACATCTCATTTTTCTTGAAACAAAAAATAGGTTTTTCTTGAACCAAATAATAGTCTGAATGGAGATAAATTACCAACAATAGAGGCCTCCAAAATGTTGAAGTTTTGAGAAAGAAAACATATCCTAACAATAATAACAATGTAGAATGTGGAAGGAGATCATAATATTTTTGGCCATTTTTTACTTCATCAAATAATATAGACAAGGGTGATATAGGAAAGGGTGAGATTAGATAACCTTTAAAATGAGAGGAAAAGTTGTATAAATATATTTTGGGCCACTTGAGTGATAGACAACTTTGTCATTGGTCTTTGCGGAGGTGGAATTCATTATATTGACATTATAATGATAATGTCACTCTCAATTGTATATAGGACAAAAAATGCATGTTGCAAACATCTCATGTGGATAAAATAATGACAAATATATAACTCAAACATTTTATCCTCTTATGAGACAAGTAAGGCATGAAACTAAATGTTTTTATAGCTAAGCATGGCTCAATATTTCATCCTCTTAAAAATCCTCTTATTAATATTGATATTAATATTGTTAAAAAAAAAAAATATTAATATCAATATTAATAAGAGGATTTTTAAGATGATGAAATATTTTATAAATATTATAAAATAAAAGTGTTGATTTATTTATAGATATTAAAAATGTAAATTCCACACTGGATTTTTAACTTTTTATGAGTGTGGCTTTTATATTATTAGTCCACGACAATGTTGCATTAGAAAAATGTTTCATATTATATTTTTTATTTTATTTTATTTTTTTGAGCTATAATCAACACTATTTAATAATTAAAATTATTAATCATAATATTATTAAAAATTTACAAAGGCAAATAATATATTTTGATATTAATATTAAAATTAATGTTACCCACTATTAACAAATATTAATATTAATGTCACTCTTAATATTAATTAAATGTTATTGATATTAGTATTAATTAATATTATCAATATTAATATTAAAGTTAATAATAATAATATATTAACTATTATTATACTTTGTTATATATTTATTACTCTAATAATAATTTGTATTAGTATTTCATATTAAATAATTAATATGTAGGAATATACTAATATTAATAAATAAATAAATTTTATTATTAATATTAATTAATAAGAATAAGAATATTATTTTTAATATTATTAATATTAATATTAATAAATAATATTAGCAACATTTAATATTAACAATAATGTTAAGAAATTTTAATTTACAATATTATTTATTAATATTATTTTAATTTATTAATATTCGTAATATTAACAATTACGAACATTAATTACATTAATGTCCGTAATTGTATTAATAACTATAAGTTTCAAACATGATTAAGGTTTATTAAAATTATTAATAACATTTAAATTATAAAATAATATTAATAACATTTTATTAATATTATTAATGTGATTAATTACATTAATATTGTTAATATAAATCCTATTAACATTAATATTGATAAATAATATTAATATTAATATTAATATTAATATGATTAATTACATTAATTTTCATAATTGTATTAATAACAATAAGTTTCAAACATGATTAAGGTTTATTAAAATTATTAATAAGATTTAAATAATAACATTTTATTAATAATATTAATTACATTAATTACATTAATATTGTTAATATAAATCCTATTAACATTAATATTGATAAATAATATTAATAATGTTTTCTTTATAATAATAAATATGTTTTTTATTAATATTCTTTTTTTAATTATATTCACTCTAAAAATATGATGATTAATATTATGAATGATATTACTATTGATATCAAAATTAACACTATTAATATAAATATTATTAACATCATTAGTGATAAACAATATCTTTAAAATATTGATTCCTAAGATTTATTAATCTCTTTATTAATCATGTGATTTTTTCATTCATTTGTATTTAAAATATTTATTCCTAGCCGTTACTTATTTTTTTTGTTTTTTATAGGTATCCCTTGGCCTTGTTGATCTCTTATGTTCTTAATATTTTTCCCTTAGGTTCCCCAAATATTGGGTTTTAAATATTAGTCCTAGAATTTAATACTAATGCATGGTCCAATTTCACATTATGAAAAACATTGACTCAATATGAAAATCAACCATGGGAAACCATTGTTAATTAGCATTAGCCATAGTCGATCAATGTCATCCATGATCAAATGTCACATTCTGATAAATATTGTCTCAATATGAAAATCACCCATGGCCAACCAAGGTCATAGTTGGTCCAACGTCGGTTCATAATATTAACAATCAGTAAGGTAGATTGATCACTTGCGGTTTATAATTTGTTGGGTAATGGTTCTCCCTTCAGTTCACCAATTCTTTTAGTTTATAATATTAAACCCTTGGATTTATTAGTTCTTTTGGTTTATAATATGAACAATCAATCAATGTCATCCATGATCAAATGTCACATTCTAACAAATATTGTCTCAATATGAAAATTACCCATTTCCAACATCGTCATAGTTGGTCCAACGTCGCATTGTGACAACAATTGTCTCAATGTTTAAATCAATTCCCTTGGGTTCACCAATTCCTTTGGTTTATAATATTAAACCCTTGGGTTTATTAGTTTTTTTGGTTTATAATATGAATAATCGATCAATGTCATCCTTGATAAAATGTCACATTCTGACAAACATTGTCTCAATATGAAAATCATCCATGGCCAACCATGGTCATACTTGGCCCAACGTCGCATTGCGACAACAATTGTCTCAATGTTTAAATCAATTCCCTTGGGTTCACCAATTCCTTTGGTTTATAATATTAATAATCGATCAATGTCATCCATGATCAAATGTCACATTCTGACAAATATTGTCTCAATATGAAAATCACTCATGGCCAACCATGGTCATAGTTGGTCAAACGTCGCATTGTGACAACAATTGTCTCAATGTTTAAATCAATTCGCTTGGGTTCACCAATTCCTTGGGTTTATAATATTAAACCCTTGGGTTTATTAGTTCTTTTGGTTTATACTATGAATAATCGATCAATGTCATCCATCATCAAATTGTCTGAATATGAAATTAGCCATGGCCAACCATCGTCATACTTGGTTGAACGTCGCATTGTGACAACAATTGTCTCAATTTTTAAATGAATATCCCTTGGGTTCACCAATTCCTTAGGTTTATAATTTGTTGGGTAATGGTTTTCCCTTGGGTTCACCAATTCCTTTGGTTTATAATATTAAACCCTTGGGTTTATTAGTTCTTTTGGTTTATAATATAAATAATCGATCAATGTCATCCATGATCAAATGTCACATTATGACAAACATTGTCTCAATATGAAAATCACCCATGGCCAACCATGGTCATAGTTGGTCCAACGTCGCATTGTGACAACAATTGTCTCAATGTTTAAATCAATTCCCTTGGGTTCACCAATTCCTTTGGTTTATAATTTATTGGGTAATGATTTTCCCTTGGGTTCACCACTTGCTTTGGTTTATAATATTAAACCCTTGGGTTTATTAGTTTTTTTGGTTTATAATATGAATAATCGATCAATGTCATCCATGATCGAATGACACATTATGAGAAACATTGTCTCAATATGAAAATCACCCATGGCCAACCATGGTCATAGTTTTTCCAACGTCGCATTGTGACAACAATTGTCTCAATGTTTAAATCAATTCCCTTGGGTTCACCAATTCCTTTTGGTTTATAATTTGTTGGGTAATGGTTGTCCCTTGGGTTCAACAATTCCTTTGGTTTATAATATTAAACCCTTGGGTTTATTAGTTTTTTTAGTTTATAATATGAATAATCGATCAATGTCATCCATGATCAAATGTCACATTATGACAAATATTGTCTCAATATGAAAATCACCCATGGCCAACCCTGGTCATAGTTGGTCCAATGTCGCATTGTGACAACAATTGTCTCAATGTTTAAATCAATTCCCTTAGGTTCGCCAATTACTTTGGTTTATAATTTTTTGGGTAATGGTTGTCCCTTGGGTTCACCAATTCCTTTGGTTTATAATATTAAACCCTTGGGTTTATGTCATCCACGATCAAATGTCACATTACGACGAACATTGTCTCAATATGAATATCACTCATGGCCAACCATGGTCATAGTTCGGAGTCGAGCAATCGCATTGTGACAACAATTGTCTCAATATTTAAATCAATTCCTTGGGTTCACCAATTCCTTTGGTTTATAATATTAAACCCTTGGGGTTATTAGTTTTTTTGGTTTATAATATGAATAATCGATCAATGTCATGCATGATCAAATGTCGCATTGTGAGAACAATTGTCTCAATGTTTAAATCAATCCCCTTGGGTTCACCAATTCCTTTGGTTTATAATATTAAACCCTTGTGTTTATTAGTTCTTTTGGTTTATAATATGAATAAGCGATCAATGTCATCCATGATCAAATGTCACATTCTGACAAATATTGTCTCAATATGAGAATCACTCATGGCCAACCTTGGTCATAGTTGGTCGAACGTCGCATTGTGACAACAATTGTCTCAATGTTTAAATCAATTCCCTTGGGTTCACCAATTCCTTTGGTTTATAATATTAAACCCTTGGGTTTATTACTTCTTTTGGTTTATAATATGAATAATCGATCAATGTCATCCATCATCAAATTGTCTGAATATGAAATCATCCATGGCCAACCATGGTCATACTTGGTCCAACGTCGCATTGTGACAACAATTGTCTCAATGTTTAAATGAATTCCCTTGGGTTCACCAATTCCTTTTGTTTATACTTTGTTGGGTAATGGTTTTCCCTTGGGTTCACCAATTTCTTTGGTTTATAATGTTAAACCCTTGGGTTTACTAGTTCTTTTGGTTTATAATATAAATAATCGATCAATGTCATCCACGATCAAATGTCACATTCTGACAAACATTGTCTCAATATGAATATCACCCATCGCCAACCATGGTCATAGTTGGTCGAACGTCGCATTGTGACAAAATTGTCTCAATATTTAAATCAATTCCCTTGGGTTCACCAATTCCTTTGGTTTATAATATTAAACCCTTGGGGTTATTACTTTTTTTGGTTTATAATATGAATAATCGATCAATGTCATCCATGATCAAATGTCGCATTGTGAGAAAAATTGTCTCAATGTTTGAATCAATCCCCTTGGGTTCACCAATTCCTTTGGTTTATAATATTAAACCCTTGTGTTTATTAGTTCTTTTGGTTTATAATATGAATAATTGATCAATGTCATCCATGACAAAATGTCACATTCTGACAAATATTGTCTCAATATGAAAATCACTCATGGCCAACCATGGTCATAGTTGGTCGAACGTCGCATTGTGACAACAATTGTCTCAATGTTTAAATCAATTCCCTTGGGTTCACCAATTCCTTTGGTTTATAATATTAAGCCCTTGGGTTTATTACTTGTTTTAGTTTATATTGAATAGTAAGTGTCCATATTATAAATTAATGCGAATATATGAAATCGACCATATTAACCATGGTCATACTTGGCCCAACGTCGCATTGTGCCAACAATTGTCTCAATGTTTAAATCAATTCCCTTGGGTTCACCAATTCCTTTGGTTTATAATTTTTTGGGTAAGGATTTTCCCTTGGGTTCACCACTTGCTTTGGTTTATAATATTAAGCCCTTGGGTTTATTAGTTTTTTTGGTTTATAATATGAATAATCAATCAATGTCATCCATGATCAAATGTCACATTCTGACAAACATTGTATCAATATCAAAATCACCCATGGCCAACCATGGTCATAGTTGATCGAATGTCGCATTGTGACAACAATTGTCTCCAATGTTTAAATCAATTCACCTTAGATTCTTAATTCTTTGGTTTATAATTTGTTGGGTAATGGTTTTCCACTTAGTTTACCAATTATTTTGGTTTATAATATTAAACCTTGTGTTTAGTAAGTTCTTTTGGTTTATAATATACATAATCGATCAATGTCATACATGTTTAAATCAATTCCCTTGGGTTCACCAATTCCTTTGGTTTATAATTTTTTGGGTAATGGTTTTCCCTTGGGTTCACCAATTCCTTTGGTTTATAATATTAAACCCTTGGGTTTATTAGTTTTTTTGGTTTATAATATGAATAATGACAACAATTGTCTCAATGTTTAAATAATTCCTTAGGTTCACAATTCCTTTGGTTTATAATTTGTTGGGTAATGGTTTTCCCTTGGGTTCACCAATTCCTTTGGTTTATAATATTAAACCCTTGGGGTTATTGATTCTTTTAGTTTATAATATGAATAATCGATCAATGTCATTCATGATCAAATGTCGCATTGTGAGAACAATTGTCTCAATGTTTAAATCAATCCCCTTGGGTTCACCAATTCTTTTGGTTTATAATATTAAACCCTTGGGTTGATTAGTTCTATTGGTTTATAATATGAATAATCGATCAATGTCATCCATGATCAAATGTCACATTCTGACAAATATTGATTCCTTAGGTTTTTAATATTTATCCCTTGGGTCCACTAACTCCTTTGGTTTATAATATTAAACCCTTGGGTTTATTAGTTCTTTGGGTTTATAATGTTAATCACACATTCGGTTTATTACTCTCTTGAGTTTAAAATACTAATTCTCAGGGTTTGTTAATTTCTTAGATTTTTGAGTTTAAAATATTAATTCTTAGGGTTTATTAATCTTTATTGTTTATAATATTCATCCGTTAGGTTTATGATATTTATCCCTTCGGTTCGCTGATTCCTTTTCTTTATAACATTAAACCCTTAGGTCTATTAGTTCTTTTGGTTTATAATGTTAATAATCTCATTGGTTTATTAATATCTTATGTTTAAAATACTGATTCTTATGGATTATTAATTTATTAGGTTTTTTAGTTTAAAATATCAATTCTTACAGTTTATTAATCTCTTGTGTTTTTAATATTGATCCCTTATGTTTATAATATTTATCCCTTGGGTTCACCAATTCCTATGATTTATAATATTTAAACCATTGGTTAATACTAATAATATTATTACAAGATCGTGGAAAAGCTGTTGGCGAACAGAATTAAACCTTTCCTGCAAAAACTAATCTCCCCTGCCCAAGGGGGATTTGTTCAAGTTCGGCACATACTGGATAACGTCATACAAGTCCAGGAAGCACTTCAGTCCAGTCACTCATGCAATGAACAAGGTATGCTCATAAAACTTGATATGTGCAACGCTTTTGACAGAGTCAATCGTTCATTCTTGTATAGGGTTCTTTTAACATTTGGGTTCAGTCAGACATTCATTAATCTTATCAAAGCATGCCTGGAAAGGATTTGGTTGGCGCCCATGATAAACGGTCGTCCAGCATCCTTCTTCCTTGCCACCAGGGGTTTGAGACAGGGTTGCCCCCTCTCACCCTTCCTCTACATTCTGATGGCAGACTCTTTGAGTAGGAAACTAAATCTGGAAAAACTACAGGGCAGCCTTCCAGGGATCAGAATCATGAAAGGCTATGAACCAATGAACCACGCTCTGTTCGCAGACGATTCTTTAATGCTCGGAGGGGCATCGACACGAATAGAAAAATCCTTCAAAGCTATACTTCAGAAATACTGCAGCATCTCCGGGGCTTTGGTGAGTGAACGAAAAAGCGCCGTGTATGGGTGGAACACAGCGCAGCATCAAATCGAGACCATTGCAAATGAGCTGGGGTACGCAGGTCACTCAGATTGGGAAAAAATTAATTATCTGGGGCTTCCTATCACGCTTGGCTCCAACAGAAACCACCTGTGGGAAGATGTTATTTCGAAGTTCAAGAGGAAGATCACAGCGTGGGGAGGCTTCTGGCTATCCTCAGGGGGCAAATTAACGCTCATCAAGTCAGTGCTTTCTGCCCTGCCCACTTATCAAGCGTCCCTCATGCTAGCTCCAAAGCTCATTTCTGATCAATTTTCCAGTCTCATGCGTAACTTCCTGTGGAAGGGCGGGAGAGGAAACTCCAACAGGTTTCACTTAATAAACTGGGAAATGGTGAAACATCCTATGGCTGAGGGTGGTCTTCAAATTCGAGACCAGGCTCATGCAAACATAGCTCTAGGCTGTAAATTATTATGGCAATTACACGCAGATCCTTCTCATCCAGTAAGCCAGATCTTTAACCTGAAATACCTCAAAAACCAGTCTATAAAATCCTTCAAGACAGGGAAAACTCCAAAAGGCACTCAGGTTTGGAAATTGTGTTATAAAGCAATCGAATTCTTCAGATCCCACCTATATCGTATCCCTGGCAACGGGAAAAAAACAAAATTATGGACAGATAGCGTTATGGGGCATCGCCCTCTTGCAGAAAATCAAGGAATTAAAGAGGTAAGAGTCTGGTTACAGTCTAAAGGCATACGAAAAATTGAAGACATCTCCAGCTGGGACAGAAAAGGGAATTGGCAATGCTGGTCTTTCCCTAGAACTCCTGAACATTTAAACACTCAGCTTGACACACTTCAAGCTGCAATCTCTGATTTCGCCCCGGTACACACAGAAGATGAAGATGCTTGGGGCTGGGGTCGGACAGGAGTTTACATAGTCAGTCATGGATATTACCAGCTACAGAGTCAAAAAGATTCACCACACCCAGCAGCTGTGTGGAAAAAGATTTGGGACTCCTTTGGCATACCCAAAATCAATTTTTTCTTTTGGACCCTGTTTCACAACAAAATCTTAACTGGAGATAATTTGTGCAAGAAGAACATAGTCGGACCGCATAGATGCGTCCTTTGCAAAAAAGCTTTGGAATCTGCATCTCATCTGTTCTTAGACTGCGATTTTGCAAAGGAAGTATGGTCTTTATTCCTCGCTGGTCTGAATGTCTGCCCCCCATCTCAAAGTACAATCAGCAACATGTTCTCCTCTTGGAATGACAGATATCCCTTCAGCATAGCCAGCAAGTCAATATGGCAAAAGGTGTGGACTGCTGCTCCAAAGTACGTTTGTTGGAAGATTTGGTTAGCAAGGAACGAAATAATTTTCAACAATATAGATCTGCCTGCAGCAAAAGTGGCATACCAAGCAAAGAAACTCCTCTTGGAAACTCTGCACCATTCCTCAGTCAAAGACGACAACTCCCTTCGCACCGAAGAAAGGGTTTGGTTGGATGGTTACACAGGAAACCCCAGTCCTCGTGCATTCAACCTCCCTATGCACACAAGAAAATGGCAAATTAGAGAAACAGAGGACAGCTTCCAGCAGTGGTGGAAATCTCAGGGCAAGTGTTCCATTTTTTTCGATGGAGCCTCAAAAGGCAATCCAGGAAAGGCAGGTGCTGGTGGGGCGATCTTCTTCCAGAATGGGAGCAAAGATGTCTTCAGTTGGGGCCTTGGTACAAAAACCAATAACCATGCTGAAATCCTCAGCCTCCTGAAAGCCTGTCAAATGGCAAGAAAAAGAAATCCAGACGAAATTCTAATTTTTGGAGATTCAGAATTGCTGATAAAAACGCTGGTTAACAAGACAAGACTCAAGGACCCAGTGCTCAACAAGCAACTCTCAAGAGTAAACAGAATTCTGAAAGATTTCTCTTCAGTTCAGGCTTTCCACATTCTCAGAGGCTTAAACAAGGAAGCTGACAGCTTGGCGAACATCGGCTGCTCTTTACAGGAAGGGATGATTAGCATCAATACAGATACATCGACCGCAACAAACATACCTTAAGCAGAAAGAAGGCAAATGTAATTTCTGAAAATTGTACTCGTTGTTAGGCTATGCCCAACCCGTTCTCTTTCAATAAAATAACCGTTTCAGTTAAAAAAAAAAAAATATTAATAATATTATAATATTACTAATAATCATTTTAAATAAATATTCAAATATTTATTAATAATGATTATTAGTAATATTATAATATTATTAATATATATTATTAATAAATATTCAAATATTTATTAATAATGTTTATTATTAATATTATAATATTATTAATAATATATATTAATAATATTATAATATTATAATATTTATTTAGTAATATTAATAATATTATAATATTACCAATAATCACATTCAAATATTTATAAATAATGATTATTAGTAATATTATAATATTATTAATATATATAAAATATTTTTGTGATTTTAATCATAATTAATATATTTAATATATTAATATATAATATATATATTTCAACTTAATATAATAAAACTATTATATATAATATTTAGTTATTGATATATAAATTAATGTGATGGGTAGTGGATATAGGCCTATCTGCCTATATCAACCACATTAATTTTTACTAATGTGGTTGTGCTAGTTGAATATGTCAAAGGCCTTTGATAGGTTGATCTTGAGTAGCATTCCTTTAAGTTTCAGAGACTTGAGATTATTAAGGCTTTCTATGGCTTCATGGATCTGAAGATCTTCAAAATAAGAAAATTGTCCCTTTGATATGTGGCGTGAAAAAATGGGATGTATTCTATTGGAAATGATCTTGGTGATGGTATTGTAGATAAAATTGCATAGAGATATCAGATGATAGTCTGGAAAGGTTGATGGGGAATCCGATTTGGGGATATGGGAAATAAAAGTAGATTTGAAGGCATCATAATTTTTTCTGGATGTCAGGCATTCCTCGAGAATGACCAATAAATATCGACCATTGTGTTCATAAAAATTTAAAAATAATTCGATGGTCCATCCATCAGGGTCATGGCTCTTAGTATTTTTAAACCATCGAAGATCGAATTCTAGTTCCATCGGGGTAATAGCCTACTGCAATTCTTCAGAATCTTCTTCAGTGATAAACCAATAATGTTTCTAGACGATGTGCATAATGTTGCCGAGAGACTTGTGTTGGGGAGATTTGAATGTTGATTGGAAATTTTGTATCCCCATTCTGGACAAGTCTTCAAAATTTGAAGCAGTGTTCCCAGTATCATCTTCTAAGGACCATATAGTGTTGAAAGCCTTCCTTTCCTTTGCATATTGATGGAATAATTTTGTGCTGTCATCCCATGGCTAAAGCCATATGGACCTTCTCTTAAGTCTCCACTTTTCTTCTCTGGGTTCCAGAATTTTTCGTTTTTCCATTTCCAGATGTATAAGCCGTAGTTTTGATTCTTGATTCTGATAACCACCACCCTCTAGTTGTTCCAAGCATTCGAGGGTGGCCTCAATCTAAGATAAACCTTCCTCAACTCGACTGTGTTGCCCTTTCAGCCATCCTAGGGTTTTATTCTTGATATTATTTAGCTTATCATTGAATTGAAATGCCATGGAAATATTATTGAGATGTTCACATATCTTCCGATCACTATCTTGCCAAAACCCTCCTCCTTGAGCCAGGTAGAGTTTCATTTTAAGGGAGATCTAGGATTATCAAAATGAAAAATTATCTAAAGATATATGGGTTCCTTAACCCACCCATTTTTTATAACATGATAGATTATCCAGGAGGTTCTCCTTAATAGAAACGATTCAGTCTGTAAGAAATAGCTTCATCCCTCACCCTCCAGTTTCTTCAATTTGGGAGAGGTTTTACCATATCAATTTCAATGATATTGTGTGATTCCATGAATTTGGAGAAGAAATCAGGCAAGCTATCCTCCAAAGCCCTACTAACCCAACACTCTTTCCTTCCAATGGAGAAACTTAGGTCACCCCCAATGATGAGATTATCAACATCCATGAAGAAGATATTCATAAGTGAATTCTAGAAAGCGACAAGATTATGACACGGACCATATACGTTGACCCATATGATAGAGGTGCCAAGTTTTATAAAGTGAATATTAGATGCAATAAAATTATGAGATCTCCAAATTTTGTGAACCAAGATAGATTTTGGGTTCTATCCGAAGGCAATCTCCCTAAATCTACCCAAAGAGCTAATCACATGAAATATCGATCCTTTGAATATAGATGAAAGAGTGTGTTCTAGATTCGTATGTGCCCCCAATGTTTTTTGAAGTAGTATGACATTGAGGTGATTAGACAGGACCAGATGTTTTAGGGAAAGCTTTTTGGAGGGGCTTCCCAACCGTCGACAGTTGAAAGATAACCACTTCATGGGGGAATGATAGATGAGGCATGTATGAGTCTAAGAACCCCTTAAAGTGATAATTTCTTTTTAGCTTATATGTCAAGGATGGACTGATTCACGACTTTAGATATGCGTCATTTTATTGCTCAGTCAATTTTGGTGATCTTGGATAGGGAGAGAGCTTCAAGACTAGTCCTAAGATAAGGTATGCTAACAAGGAGCTCGGCAGAATCACATTAAAAGAGAATGAAATATATGTGACTCCGGCCCGCAATAGATGAAGAATCACTGTAGGCATGAATGGAGGGCGAAGGAGGGGCGTAACACACAAGGACAGATGAAACTCAGCAATAAATAGGATCAATATGTTGCGAGGTATGGTGAAAATGCGAAAGAGAATCGATAAAGGATGAAATATGATCAGAAATCAAACATATGGGACATGTGAAAGGATATAATGAGAGAAAAATACATGGCAAGGCTGAAGCAGGATGGCGAGATGTAATCGCACCAGCATATTTGTCGTTCCGACCTTAATTTGAAGGATTTTATGGGGTGTGCCAATGAGCATCCCCAGAAGAGTCTCAACCAGATGATACCATCATTCCATGGGAAGAGCCTAAAGTGGGAGTCTAACCGCATGATCCCCGAAGACCCGCCAGGCCATGGTCCTAGGTCTTCTGTAGAACAGGAAAATATTTAAAGACATGACGCACATGATGGCATCATCGAAAACTGAATGGTACCCATTCATAGTCAGAAATTTTATTTCAAATATTCCCTCTGTAATGTATGATGAGGTTCTCAACCAATCCCTCATGCGTATCCATAGAAACCAATAGCCTGGCGAAGGTCATTGTTCCAGTCTCGAGACAGGATTTGTCATATTCTAGAAATTGACCCAAGTCAATTACAATGAGTCAAAATATTTCCTCGGACCAGATTTGCATCAATAATCGTAGGAGTCGAACCCACACTAGACCCATGCCCAACTACTCATGTTCAGGATCGAATAAAGGAGTCCATCGCTTTAAAAGAACCAAATCCATCTCAATGTGCTAGAAGCGACTGCACACCCAGCTGGTCTGATCTGCATGAGAAAATCTAAGGGAAACCCAACCTTTTTCTAGGATTTGAATCATACGAAGGGTCTCCAAGGCCTGTCCCCATATTTCTTAAGCCCGTTTCCACCCCTGATTCTTCCAACCAAAAACCTTGCTATCATCTCCATAATGTCATCAAGGCAGATGTCCTCACCTACAATGAGTTCCTGATATTTGTCTTTTACCTTTGGGAACTCTGTTTTCTTATATTTCTTCTATTGAATAGCATCAAACACCTTTGTTTACATACCCTCTTGTAAGGTAAGCTCATATGTAGGATGCTTGGCACAGGATTGGAAGACTGGGTCACTTCCAACACCCATCCCAAGGGAATCCCTAGAAACGTTAGGAGGAGGTTGCAGGCTAGAGAGGCTGAGGGGGCATCTTTCGCATAGTGATCGGGAGGCATCACCTCAGGAGAAAAGGCATGAGAGTGCGTGACAAGGCTACATGGGTTAAGACAGATATTGATGAAAAGGAGGGGTTCAAGGGAAGAAACATCCAGGGAGTCAAGGCCCGGAGAAGGAGGCCAAATAACCATAGGAATTTCAGGAAAAGAGGCGAAAACCAAACAAATGCATCCAAATGCGTAAAAATATGGACTGTGGTGGACGAAAGGGGAAAATGACTTGACTATCAGTAAGACGACACAAAGGAAAATATTCCAGGCTGAGGGTCACCAGATGTCAATATAATCTCCATCAGGAGGGGTTGAAGTGGAGGGATAGACCAGATCGAAGACTCCAAGATGGGATATTATAAATAACCAACTATTTCCTCATCCATCCCAAATATCCACTCTGTCAAATTCAGAAAAAAATCCCTGAAAAAATTCAAAGAAAAACCCTACCTCCTCGTAATTGATGCTAGCCAGTCACAACAAGCGCATGAGATTATATCGAGGTTAGATAGCGATGTGAGGAAGGTAAGGAAACCAGGAGGAGCCCGTTGGTGGGGATAGTCGAGCAGGTGAGGAGGACGACCAGGTGGAGAGCAAGAGGGAAGCCATGAAAAATCGCAGTCGTGTAGGTGAAGAAAGTGAACAGCTAGGACGACGATAGGAAAGCCCTAAAAGAAACCACACCACAGAGACATTTTTCCCATGTCAACATCATTAGTGATTGCCACAGAGATTAAATCCTATAGAAAAAACAATAATTTAATTTAAAAATTTTGCACATGTGTAATTTATTCTATTCTTAATATGAAGGTAATATATAACATTTAGAAATTATTAATAATATTTTTTTAACATAGGTTAGAAATCAAATATTTTAATATGCATATGGATTAAAAGATTGTAACATCAATATACAAAAAGAATAAGATATTTTGTATTCTATTAATAAGTGCTTTCTTATGTATGAGTAAGACTTGTAATTCCTTTAATGGTTAACATGAAATTGGCATGTAACATTTAAAAAGATATTAATAATAAAACTAACATTATATATTTCAATGTCAAGTATGTATATGTTATACAAAGGAAGAGAAGATAAAAATAATTCATGTAGTTTAAACATTTTATTACTTTGTTTGTCAAACCAACATATATCCATATTTACCCCATATTTATCAAGATCCAAAAAGAATCAAATATCTAGAGGTGAAAACCTTTCCTAAACTTTTCAATTAGAAAGAGATTTACATTTTGAGAGATTTGATTCCTCTAAAAGCTTGGTAGATACAAAGTTAAGATAAATCTATACTCGTCAAAATAACATGAACAAACAAAGAATTACCTCAAGCATCGAAATCAAATAATGAACAATACCCAACTCACGATCAATTACCATCTTGAAATATGTCAATTGAATGTAGAGAAAATTTCCCAACTCCTCAAATAATTCAATCATCAATCCACCACATAATTGAAATGATCATGATCCTTATAAGGCCTTCATTAATTAAGAAGAAATCTATACACTTCTATTAACCTTAAAAATGGATTGACAGATAGACCCCTCACTAGATAAAGTGTCAATCTCCCCACCCCATTTTGATAATAATATTTCTTTCCACCACGTTTTAAATTTAAATCTTTAATTATAATTTGAAAATTTTATTTAATTTCATATATATATGATTTATTAAATTAATTAGTTTTATTTCAAATTTTATTTAATATATTATAATGACAAATTTTCTGAAACCCAAACTTTATTAATAACCCACCTAAATTTTCTTGCCTATTAAATGGGATAAATTATAATTTTAAAATCAATTTTAAAATTTAATGTTCTAATTTTTTTTTCTATTTTCGTTTTAAGAAACAAAATATATTTTCTATTTAAATATTATTATACATAATGTAAAATGAGATTACATAATTATTCTTCACATATGAAAATGAATCAATTTCCCTTTTAGCACCATGGTTAAAGTAAAGTTGTGGTTACAAAGTTAATTTATAAATATACTCACTCAAAAATACAAAACAGTTATAAAAATATAAACAGAGAAGGAAATATAACTATTTCATCCACTAACCCAAAATAACCCTAATTTACCATATATATATATATATATATATATATATATATATATATATATATATATAATTTTATTTAATATTAATCTATTTTGTTTCATCTCTCACCTCTCTCTCTATATATTATAATAATATAATAAAACATTTTAATTAATACATTTTTTAAAATTGAAGATTAATTTTTATTTTTAATTAATTTAAATATATGTAGTTATTATTTTGAAAAATAAACAATATTTGAAATTGGTTTAATATTTTATTTTTATGTTGAAAAACATAAAGATTTTTTCTAAAGCACATTAATTTCTTTGATTTAGAAATAGAAAAAATTAATAACATAATAAATATTCAAAACTTAATAAAATATAATAATTATAATAATAACAAAACAATTAATTTTAATAATTTCATTATAAAGTCGATCCAGAGAATAGATATTTCATCTTTTTATTTTGATTCTCTGGAAATACATATATGTTGTTAAGCTTTGAATTTTCATTATAATATTTGATGTTTACTTCTAAAAATATTATAATTATGTAAACTAAATGATAAGTGAATATTAATAGTTATGAATTCAAAATATATATTATAATACTTATTTTTTTATGCATTTCATATTAGTAATATTAAATAAATTATAAAATCTAAATAACTTATAATTTTATTTTAAATTATAATTATTATTAATTCTAAAAAAATATTATATAAATTAAACACATATAGTTTAAAAAACATGAAAAAAGATTCTTAACTATGTAGATTTATTCCACTTTACCATGTAGAAACTTAATTTGTAAATAAACTTTGTCTTAATACTATAGGCAAACACCATAATTTATCAATAACACATGTTAAAAGAAACCATAACTTATTTCATATGAAACTTGTTTATATGAATTTTTTTATAAGCTTGGTAGGACTACATGTTCTTCATGTCCAATATATCACCCCGAAATGGAACAAGGGACTTCACATCAAGGATTTCCTTAACACAAAACTAGGGAAGGCCTAGTGAAAGTCTATATCATATTTTTTTAATTGATCCATATAATTAAAAAAAAAATAACCTAATTACATTATAGATAAATTTCAATATTTGATTTCTGCATATTATTATAAATATATAAATGATTCATACAAGTCAAATTTGCACTATTCATTTAATAATTATTGATAATTAAATTAAAATTATATAAAAATATTCTAAATAGAACATGTATTAATTAAAGTAATATTAATATTCAAAACTAATACACTAAGCAACATCAACATATTTCAATGTCAAGTATGTATATATTATATAAAATAAGAGAAAACAAATAGTATATTTAAAAAAATTATTAATATGTTAGTCAAACAAACATAGATTCGTTTTAACCTCATATTTACCAAGAGCTAAGAAAAATAAAAAATAAGAAAATACAAAACTTTCCTCACATTTTCACTTAAAAAAGATTTGTATTTTGAAAGATTTAATTCAATTAAAAACTTAGTAAATACGAAGTTAAAAAAAACCTATACTACTATAAATAACATAAAAAAAGAAAAAAAATACCTCAAACACTAAAATAAAATAATAGACAATCCCTAAATCAAAAATATATTGATAAAAAAATTACCACAAACATTAAAACCAAATAAATAACAATACCCAACTCAACTAAAATCAAATAATTAACAATACCCAACTCAACTAAAATCAAATAATTAACTTACCCAACTCAAAATCCATTAGCAACCTCAGTGATGTCTATGGAATATCATGAAACTTTCTCACCTCCGAAAATAACTCAATCATCATTCCACCATATACTTGAATACTTATGATCGTAATCCATTATGAGCATTTACTAATCAAGAAAGAGGTACACACTTGTTTTAACATTCAAGGGAGATTGGCACGTACTACCCAAGGTGCCAATCTCCCAACCCCATTTTCATAATAATATTTCTTTCCATCCAATTCGAAATTTAAATCTTTAATTATAATTTCAAAATTTTATTTAATTTCACGATTTATAAAATTAATTAATTTTATATCAAAATTTATCAAATATATTATAACACCAAGCTTGTTTAAACACAACTTCATTAGTAGCAAACCGAAAATTTATTACCTCATAGTTAAACTATAATTCTAAAATCAATTTTTAGGTTTAATATCCTTAATTTCTTTTTTCTATTTTCTTTTAAAAAATAAAATATATTTTATATTTAAATATTAATATATAATATAAAATTAAATTAAATAATTATTCTTCATATATGAAAAGAAACCAAATTTCCTTTTAGCACCAAGGTTGGATTAAAGTCTTTCTTATATTTTCTTTTAAAAAAATTAAATATATTTTATATTTAAATATTATTATATATTTTAAAATAAAATAAAATAATTATTATTGATATATAAAATGAAACAAATTCCCTTTTAGCACCAAGGTTTGATTAAAGTTCATACCAAGTCAATCTATAAGTATATTCAATAAAAAGTTTACCAGAACTTCTGTCATTACAATAATGTTTATCATAACTGGTAATAAAGTAATAACCATTCCATTCACAATCCAAAATATCCTTAATGGATTATATTAAATTTATTTAAAAGTTATTTTATTTTATTTTATCTTATCTTATTTTATTTATCACTAATAGCAATAATAAATATAATATAAACTATAAACTAAATAATATATATCATAAAAATTTATATATAAAAATAATATAATAAAAAATAGTTATTTTTTTATTTTATTGAAGATTAAATAAATGAAAAGTTTTTTTTTTAAATATAACAGTTAGTTTGACTAGATAAATATTATTTTTTATTAATAAATAATATTTTTATATAAAGAAATAGTTGTTATAATATAGCTGTTAATGAATTAAAAAAA
The DNA here is from genome assembly GCA_034641835.2 of Pinus albicaulis. Lineage (NCBI taxonomy): Eukaryota > Viridiplantae > Streptophyta > Pinopsida > Pinales > Pinaceae > Pinus > Pinus albicaulis. Next base: position 1,763,426,389 of record CM076578.1, read on the forward strand.
ATAATTGATGAAAAGTAAAAATGAATATGTAAAATATTAATAATATTTAAATAGATATTAAATAATCCAATCCATAGCACAATTAATTAAAAAAAGAAAATTAATTAAAATAATATATAGGTTAAGGTAAAATAACAAAAACAATATAAAATTCATTCTAAAAACATAAAAATAAATAAAACTAATAACTAGTTAAACTTACTATATACATATAATAAAATAAAAAACAACTCAAATTTTAATGTTGAGAAGACAAAGTCAATAACTAGAAAAAGAAAAATTTGTGAAAGAAAAATCAATTTAAAATGAACATATCAAAAGTGAATAAAATGAATTATAGTTAAAATAAAACAATAATTTTAAGAACACAAAGCAAGATTCAACACCTAGTTAATTTTCCAACCATAGTCTCTATACAAATTACTTGGCTTCCTTTAGATTTCCATGAAAACGATCAATCCTTGAAATGATCTTGAACTCTTCAATGGAGATATGATTTTTTGTCTTTTCCACCTGTTTTTGGAAAGTCTAGAGTGATTCCTTTCATGTTTGATGATTTTTGTTTTTTCCACATGTTTTTCTAAAGTCTAGAGTGAGTCCTTCCATGTTTTATGTTGGTAGTGTGCTCAAGAATCCTCTGATTTATTGAGAGTCCCATTTCACCAATGTATGTAGTCCCACATGAACATGGGATGAGGTAAACATCTTTCCCATTTTTTGAGTCCATAAGGTCCTTCAATAATCTTAGGGAGCTCCTAATTGTGTTTAGGGGCTCAAATGTTGAGGGAACTTTTGCTTCTTCAATATCCTTCTTGTCAATGTTCCCTTGGAAAAATATAAGATGCACCTCTCAAAACCAATCCTTAGGTTCCTAATCTCAAGACCATTTTTAGTTTTAAGGAAAGCTCTAAGATACTTGTGCATACTATATCCATTATTATTAAAAACATTAAGGAGAAGTGTTTTCTCTGAGGTGGTTTTCATGAGAGCTCTTAACACCCTAATGGCTAAGCCGTTGAGAACACCTAGTTTTTTTTACCAAGGAAATGATGAGATTTAACACAAAGATATTGCTCGGTGTGAGCTTTCTTCCAAAAGACCTGGTGGGAGAAAAAACCATCATCTCTCTTTGATATAAGAAGGACATCCAGGAAGGGAAAGGAATGCTACCATTGATCTCGCATTCCATAGTAAACTTTATGGAGCTGGATTAATTGTTAAGATGCTGGAAAAAAGTTCCAACTTTTTGTGACCATGAGACCAATGACCCAAGTGTCATCCACAAATCTTTTCCAAAGCTTGTGTTTGAATAGAGATGAGGCCAAGGCTTTAGATTCAAAGTATTCTATAAACAGATTAGCCACTAATAAAATTCTCCAAAAAAATAAAATTAAAACAGACTTCAAATTAATTAATTAATTTAATTAAAAAAACAAAAACAACCTAAATATTTTAAAGATAAAATTCAATATTTAATTTGTGTATATTATTATAAATATTTAAAATATTCATGTAAGTTGAATCTCTATCATCCACTCAATAATTATTGATAATTAAATTAAAATTATATAAATCTATTCTAAAACAAACTTATATTAATATAAATTAATCAAAACTGATTCTAACCCCTAACAAGATCTATCTATCTTTTCAAGTTATTCCAATGGGAAGTGAACCTGCTAAACCTTCCCTCTTACAGAAATTGACAACTTCCCTGCTCTTGACCTATCACAAAGTGACGGAGGCTCGCTGGCTTTATGAAGGATGACTCATCTCCTCCTGCCTTTAACAGTACAGTGCACTGAGCATGATTCTTTCCCTGCTGCTATTAATAGCAATTTCACATTTACCATGCCGCTGATCACATGCAGGTGTTGGCATCAACGAATCTTTGACGTCTCTGTGTGCATGAGGAACAGTCTATTCGTCTCTGGATTCCCATTTTTACAGCCTACGGGACGAGCTATGAAGGCGGAGATAATCACACATACACACTGACAGTCACGGAAAATCTCTGTATCTTCAATCACAGCAGCTGCACCAATTAATATCTATGAAGATCCGATAGTTTCTGGGCATTTGCAATTGACCACTATTACGATGTAAGCACTGATACGAAATAAAACAAAACGGTCGGCGGTGTGAATCCCAATGGTATTACAATACCTGAAAAAAATATGCTCTGCATGTCATTTTATGTACAACTAAGTCTACAGTGACAGAAGCTACTTAATTATTTTGTTAAGAAAGAGGCTACTTAATTACATACTGTAATCTACACGATGATATTTCACATATAAGTGGGATAATAGCTGCCGGAAAGAATCTTCTGAAAATAATAGCTTGTATGATAGAAGGGGAAAATAAATAGCTTGTATGATAGAAGGGGAAAATAATTTATATATATAAAGGTGTTTAAGTTTTATTTTGTGGAATTTGATTTAAATTTAAATTTTTGTTGTTTAAAATTGGGGTTCATATATATACATATATATGAGTTGCATGATGGAAAGGGAAAATAATTTTTATATATAATGGTGTTTAATTTTTTTGTTTGGGGAATTTGATTTAAATTTAAATGTTTGTTGTTTAAAATTGGGTTTTTAATATATATGTATATACATTGAGTATTTTGAATTTTTTTTGGATATTTTGATTGTGGACAGTTCACAAATCAAACTTGTAATTTCAACTGATTATTGTTTGATTTTGAATAAACTAAATAGGAAAGAGGAAACTCTCCAAAATATATAATAAATAGATTAAGTTATAAATATATTTAATATTTTAAAAAAACCAGATACCAAGAATATGTACTTACAAAATTCATATTTATAATTTCAATACATCTTTAACAAATTTTAAAAATAATTGTTTAAAAAATACTTTAAGACACTAAAACTTAAAATAATTATACCAAATAATTTTATAATTTTTATAATTTAAGCATGATTAAGTTTATAGGGTGGAACACTGTCAACCACTTAGAGGGATCAAATCTTTTGAAGTGGAGGCCTTTTCAAAATGAAAAATTTGAAAAAAAAATCAACTCTTTTGACATAGTGACCTTTATAAAATGCAAAAAATGAATTTTTTTTTACAAATCAACAGATTTGATAAGTGTTCATGTTTGATATCTCTAGGATTAATATGGATATATGATGTTTATCTCTCTCTCTCTCTCTCTCTCTATATATATATATATATATATATAAAATCCAGTTTTAACATCGAAGGAATTACACATGTCCATTTTGAGTAATAGATATAGAAATAAATGTATTCATTTATATGTGTGTTAGATATCAGCTCCATGTTGACTATGGAAGGAATTGAGGATCTCCTTCATTTCTAGCAATGCAACATAAAATGTTTAAAGAATGCAACTTTTAGTGGGATTGTATTTTTTTATTGTCTAAATTACATTTTATTCAGAATATGTAAATGGATTCAACAATTTGAAAATCTTGTAGCAATTAAATTTATGTAATTTTAACATTTTTTTCACTAAATTTAAGACAAAAATGACAAAAAAATATAAGGAAAAAAACTTATTTTATATATATTTATATTTACTTAACCATACATATTTATATATTTTATTAAAATATTACATGGAAACTTCTTATGTTCTTGTTTAATTCTCAAGCTAGATTTTTCTTCTTTCTTTCCTGCCTTCAAATCGGACTTGAGCTATGACTTGCATTTTGACTGCTCATAATCGTATTTTAGTTTTTTGATGGAATCGTTCAATGTTTAAGGTTCTGTAATTTCAATTCTATATTTGATTGATCGTAACAACCCATTAATGAACCTTTGAGCTTATTTCTTCTCATCCTTGAGATATGGCACATATATTAGAAATTCTACGAACTTGGTGACATGCTCATCATCCAACATATGTCCGATTTTTAACTCATAATTTTATTGGCTTTACTGTCATAATATTGGCCTGATAAATATTTATTTCTGGAGAGTCTTTCAAATTCTCTCTAAGTTAACTCCTTTTCTCTTATTCCATTGACATTCTTCAAATATTCCCACCATAAATCTGCTCTCAGTTTCAAACTGTAGGTGGCTATTTTTTCCTTCATGTTCTCAAAATAGCTATGGATTCTAAAGAACTTCTTTATTCTAAGCAACAAAGCTTCTACATCTTTATATTTCTTCATTTCTCGGTCAAACAAAGATGGTTTGACCTTATTAATTTTATCTAACATAATCTAGTATTTTCTAGACACTTCCTAGAGTTAGGAAAAATAAACACATATAATTTTAATGATGTTCTTGATGTCCCTTTTATATTTGAGTTAATAACCACCAAAATCTCCTTATTTTCACCTTAAAGGTACTCTATATCCAAGTATAAGGAAGATGTTATCATGTAACCTTACATTTCAAAATAATGAAATAAAATTTAAGTTAAATTTTTTAGAATTAGCAATAGGGAAATGGAGAAATTGAGAAATAGGAAAGTATAAAGATGATGTTGTTACATAACATTAAATTTAAAAATAATAATATAATATTTACATTAAAAATTTGAGAAATAAAAATAACAAAAAAAACCAATGTCGACCATAAATAAAATTTTAGATTTCCACCTGAGCCAGGATAAAATAATTGAAATTAACAAAAGCTAATTTAATTTTTAGTATAAAACACTTATGTAATTCATTTTCTACTTAACAAAGTTTTGTTAAATTCATTCTATGTTGACAAGTAATACTTAAAAAAATATATATTTTATTACGAGGTAGAATTAAAATATTTCAATATTAATATTAATTTTATAATAACATATTTTTTCGGAGGAAAAATCGTCATTATAATAAAATATGAAAATTACATCTGGTATGGTTCATATGGCCTCATAAAAAACTAAATAGTATCAATTGAATAAGTACTATCAACCTAGCATATAAAAAAATAAATATACATTATGTCACCAGAGTCTTGTGAGCATGATCCAGTATATGGATATTGATATGATAACAAAAAAGAAGATCAAATTGCATCAAAAGTAGTCCATAAGTGTCCCAAAATTTAAAAAATTATGTGCGGTGTTGTGAAGCAGAATCTTCGTGTTGTCTCTCCGTGAATAGTCGATGATAGTATTGGTATTGTGCATTGTTGTTGATATTTATCACGTTCCATGTACCGTGCGTCTGTTGCGTGGCTTCTTTGGAAAGATGGCCTGCAGAGTGGTTCAGCTCCTTATAAATATGATGACAAGAGAGGAAGTAAATACATGTCTTCAGGAGCATTACTTCATCCAAGATTCTTTTGATAGTGTGTGTTACGTGGATTTTGAAGAGACCCAATCGATGACCAGTTTGAGTTACCAAAAATTTAAAGGGTTGTGCATTGCTTCTCAAAAGAAAAGAGGAGTAAGAGCTTGAGACTGTAATTATGCGTAATTTTTGGTGCCTTGACCCAAACCAGATGTTATCTGAAAATAATGTTGTTCAGAAAGATATAAAACAAGCACACCACCATAATTTCCCTGATGTGAGGATCCGTTGAAATGGCAATTGACCACTCTTACACCTAAATTTTTTCTGTTAAAAAAAAACTATATATACATCTTTAATTACCTAATTTGCATCTGAACACTCTTACGATGTAAGCACTGATACGAAATAAAACAAAACCGTCGGCGGTGTGAATCCCAATGGTATTACAATACCTGAAAAAAATATGCTCTGCATGTCATTGTATGTACAACTAAGTCTACAATGACAGAAGCTACTTAATTATTTTGTTAAGAAAGAAGCTACTTAATTACATACTGTAATCTACACGATCATATTTCACACATAAGTGGGATAATAGGTACCGGAAAGAATCTTCTGAAAATAATAGCTTGTATGATAGAAGGGGAAAATAATTTATATATATAAAGGTGTTTAAATTTTATTTTGTAGAATTTGATTTAAATTTAAATTTTTGTTGTTTAAAATTGGGTTTTTAATATATATATATATATATAGGGGTTGTATGATAGAAAGGGAAAATAATTTTTATATATAATGGTGTTTAATTTTTTTGTCTTGTGGGATTTGATTTAAATCTAAATGTTTGTTGTTTAAAATTGAGATTTTAATATATATATATATATATATATATATATATATATATATATATATATATATATATATTCAGTATTTTGAATTTTTTTTGGGTATTTCGATTGTGGACAGTTCACAATTCAAACTTGTACTTTCAACAAATTATTGTTTGATTTTGAATAAACTAAAAAGGAAAAAGGAAACTCTCCAAAACATATAATAAATAGATTAAGTTATAAATATATTTAATATTAAAAAAAAAACAGATACTAAGAATATGTACTTACAAAATTCATATTTATAATTTGAATACATCTTTATCAAATTTTAAAAATAATTGTTTAAAAATTACTTCAAGACACTAAAACTTGAAATAATTATACCAAATAATTTTAAAATTTTTATAATATAATCATGATTAAGTTTATATATATATATATATATATATATATATATATACATTCAGTATTTTGAATTTTTTTTGGGTATTTCGATTGTGGACACTTCACAATTCAAACTTGTGCTTTCAACAAATTATTGTTTGATTTTGAATAAACTAAAAAGGAAAAAGGAAACTCTCCAAAACATATAATAAATAGATTAAGCTATAAATATATTTAATATTTAAAAAAAAAAACAGATACCAAGAATATGTAGTTACAAAATTCATATTTATAATTTCAATACATCTTTATCAAATTTTAAAAATAATTATTTAAAAATTACTACAAGACACTAAAACTTGAAATAATTATACCAAATAATTTTAAAATTTTTATAATATAAGCATGATTAAGTGGAGGCCTTTTCAAAATGCAAAAAATGAAAAAAAGTTTTACATATCAACAGATTTGATAAGTGTTCATGTTTGATATCTCTAGGATTTCTCTCTCCCTCTCTCTCTCTCTCTCTCTCTCTCTATATATATATATATATATATATAGATAATCCAGTTTTAACGTAGAAGGAATTACACATGTCCATTTTGAGTGACTATGGAAGGAAAGTATCTCCTTCATTTCTAGCAATGCAACTTAAAATGTTTAAAGAATGCAACTTTTAGTGAGACTGTATTTTTTCATTGTCTAAATTGCATTTTATTCACAATGTATAAATAGATTCAACAATTTGAAAATCCTATGGCAATTAAATTTATGTAATTTTAACATTTTTCACTAAATTTAAGATAAAAATGATCAAAAACTTATATATATATATATATATATATATAACACTCAAATATTTTATTTATATTCTAGGTTTGTTTATATATAATAGTAAAATATTTACTTAACCGTATATATTAAAATCTTTTAATTTATGGTTTACAATATATATATATATATATATATATATTCTTTTAATATAAGCTGATATTAAAATATATTAGTTAACACACATATTTATATATTTTATTAAAATATTACGTTGAAACTTCTTATTTTCTTGTTTAATTTTCGATTTAGATTTTTCTTTCTTTCCTGCCTTCAAATCGTATTTATGACTTATGACATGAGTTATGACTTGGATTTTGACCGCTCATAATCGTATTTTAGTTCCTTGATGGAACCGCTCAATGTTTGAGGTTCAATAATTTCAATCCTATAATTGATTGATAGTAACAACCCATTAATGGACCTCTCAGCTTATTTTTTCTCATCCTTGAGATATGGTACATATCTTAGAAATTCTAGGAACTTGGTGACATACTCATCATCCAATATATGTTTCCTTTTTAGCTCATAATTTTTTTTTCTTTATTGTCACAATATTGGTTTGATAAATATTTATTTCTGAAGATTCCTTAAATTTTTCTCTAGGTCAACTCCTCTTCTCTTATTCCATTGACATTCGTCAAATATTCCCACCATAAATCTGCTCTCAACTGTAGGTGGCTATTTTTTCCTTCATTTTCTCAAAATAGCTATGGATTGTAAAGAACTTCTTTATTCTAAGCAACAAAGCTTTTGCATTTTTATATTTCTTAATTTCTCGGTCAAACAAAGGTGGTTTGACCTTATTAATTTTATCTAACATATAGTCCCTTTCTCTCTTTCTGTGATGATACTTACTAGTAGCAGATATCGAATTCCTACCAGAGTGACACCCATGCATGTTGGTTTCTCTTTCTTGGGTGCTCAATTCTGCATTCCCTCTCACTATGTCCTAACTTTCTCTCCTATGCCTCTTCCTAGAACTACTACCATTTTCCCCATTTTTTTTCTCTTCTAACTTCCAAACTCTCTTATTGTCTCTATGACTAACCCCTAGATCATTTTTCCTTTGTCTTTGTTGATCAGGTGGATCCAAAGACGCACACAGGAAAAAGAGGGCCTGTGAAGGATCAAAACTCAAAGTGTTTGGATGGTTTTCAAAGGAGGACCAGAGCCTAGATCATTTTTCCTTTGTCTTTGTAGGTATGAGAGGCTTTCCAGTATGACTGCATTCAACTGAACTTGCCTCTTGAGCCTTTATCAAAATTTAGTTATCTTTTTTACAACTTATAATCTCAACCTTTAGGCTTGTGAAGGTGCCCATTAAATCAAGAGATTCTTCCCCTCCCACTTGGTCAAATGATCCTTTTACTTTAGTTGTCCTTGCTCCTTCATATCCAATTTTTTACTAGTGAGAGCTATGTTCCATCATCCTATTCTCATCCTTTGTTCTAATTGCCCCTGGTTTGTCTTGATATGTTGTCATTCACACAATATTGTTAGATGCCTTATGACATAAATAAATAAACATAATCATGACCATGAACTTTCCTTTTGTGGAGTTTCTAAGGTAACTGGCTATAAAAAGAGAAACCACATTTGGACATCAATATCTATAAAACATCAATTCATTTGTATTATTGTGTATACATTCCTAGTCATCAAAACATATATTGATTAACACAAAATGTTATATTACATAATTGATGATAAAAAATCATATCAATTTTTAGATAATGTTGCATAATAAAATCACAATGGAAACATAATAAGCATGCATGAAATCAATAAAAATAGGTTGAATTTTAACACCTAAATATTTATTTTAATAATTTTCTACAAATCATTATGAGACCCCTTGGAGGAAATATTGTATTATTTACTCATGATAGAGCCCATAAAATCCAAGTGTTAAACTTGCATACTATGATATCACTTGTAAACACCCCACCTTATCCTCTGTGAAGTGTTTAATTGCTCATGAAGTATCCTTTGTGCAGTTAGATCATTGGGATATATATATACCTTTCGAGTTCTCAAAGCTCATAATAAACTCGTAATAGCTACATATCTCGTATTCAACTCAAATCACATAGTGTGAAGGTATGGCCTAAAGTTATGTTGCCTATTTAGATTGCATGTAAATCATGCTTAATTTATTTATTTCTATGTTTTTGTAAAAAATAAAAAAATAAATAAAAAGTTACATGCACGAAAAATGATAGAAAAATCTCTTTTCATTTTTTATTTTATTTTTCACTTTGATTCTATTCAATATAAATCTTGGTTACAAATTCAAAATATTTGATCCCTCGTAGAGGTAATAAAACTTAGCCACCTATGAAACAAAAATACCAATCCTAGACACCATTTTGCACATAGCCTCAATTTTTTCTTGAAAGGTTCGAATGTGGTGTCCCTATTCTTTTTCCAGAGATTGAATAATTAGTTTCCATATCATGCGGTGCATGAATGGCCATTACTAATCGTGCACCTAGTACTAGCACCACATCGAGAATGAGCACAATGCCACACCATGCTAGAAAATGAATATAAGACACTACCACACTGCTTACACCAATGTGTATCCTACTAATGCACTCAATCATAGACATATAATATCTTGAAAAAAATAGTCATAGATTTGAACACCAATTCCAAGTGCACCAATGAAGACCAAATAATATTTTCCACTTGCTTACGGTGAAAATTAAACCACTCTACCATCTGCAAATTAGATTTCTCAAAGAGAGCTCACTGCCTCCAAAATGTAGCCATAGAACTTCCCGAGACTGTGGAGTGCACCAATAAAAACAAAATTAAGAGGTACACCTACAAACCTTACAATTTAAACCACTCTACCCCTTGCAGATAAGCTTTCCTAGAGAGTAAATTTTCTGTGAAGATGAAATTAGGGAATAAATCTAGACAAAGAATCCAAACAAAGAGAATGTGAGATTAAAAATAAAATGAGAGAGAGAGAAAGAGCTGAAAACATGAAAGGATGATTTTTGAAATGAAAGAAACAACCTCACTAGAGAGAAAACTAGGAAAGAATGAGAATAGTGTGAAAAGTTGGGTCACATCACCAACAGAAAGAAACCTTCCAAAAGTGCGATACTCAATAGAAGAAAGTGAATAGAAGGGATATAGGTTGTGAAGGAGGAGAAACAACGAGAGAGCCTAGTGATGGAATCAAGACGAATATTCACGGTGAAAGTGAATTTCAAGAATAAAAGCGATAATTACTCACAATTTATTTTTTTATTTATGAAGCTTTAGTTCTTCGTTGGCTTCCTAACAAATGCATTACATCCTTATTATTCTCGAGGAAGGACAACTCTTATTTTTAAAGAGATAATTCTTCTCTTACATATTTGAACGAAGTTGAGGGGAATCCTCTCAAACATAGGAATTTGTCCTAACTACATTCTAAACAAATGCAATTATTTTTTATTACACATGTTTTCCCTAAAAGTTTACATAATCTAATATTTTCTAGACACTTCCTAGAGTTAGGAAAAAATAAACACATATAATTTTAATAATGTTCTTGATGTCCCTTTTATATTTGAGTTAATAACCACCAAACTCTCCTTCTTTTCACCTTAGAGGCACTTTATATCCAAGTATATGGAAGATGTTGTCATGTAACCTTACATTTAAAAATAATGAAATAAAATTTAAGTTAAATTTACCATAAATAAAATTTTCGATTTCCACCTTAGCAAGGATAAAATAATTGAAAATAACAAAAGCTAATTGAATTTTTAGTATAAGGCACTTATATAATTCATTATCTACTTAACAACGTTTAATTCATTCTATGTTGACATCTAATATTTAAAGCAAAAAACATTTTATTACGAGGCAGAAATAAAATATTTCAATATTAATATTAATTTTATATTAACATATTTTTTCACAGGAAAAATCATCATTATGATAAAATATGAAAATTACATCTGGTATGGTTCATATGACCTCATAAAAAAAACTAATTAGTATCAATTGAATAAGTACTATCAACCTAGCATATAAAAAATTAAATATACATCATTCACCAGAGTCTTGTGAGTATGATCCAGTATATGGATATTGATATGATAACAAAAAAGAAGAGAAAATGGCATCAAAAGTAGTCCATAAGTGTCCCAAAATTTGAAAAGTTATGTTTGGTCTTGTGAAGCAGAATCTTCGTGTTGTATCTTCGTGAATAGTCGATGATAGCATTGGCATTGTGCATTGTTGTTGATATTTATCGCGTTCCATGTATTGTGCATCTGTTGTGTGGCTTCTTTGGAAAGATGGTCTGCAGAGTGGTTATGCTCCTTATAAATATGATGACAAGAGAAGAGGTAAAAACATGTCTTGAGGAGCATTACTTCATCCAAGACTCTTTTGAGAGTGTGTGTGTGGTAGGTGGATTTTGATGAGACCCATTCGATCACTAGTTTGAGTTACCAAAAATTTGAAGGTTTGTGCATTGCTTCTCAAGAGAAAAGAAAAGTAAGAGCTTGAGACTGTGTAATTATGTGTAATTTTTGGTGCCTTGACCCAAACCAGATGTTATCTGAAAATAATTTTGTTTAGAAAGATATAGAACAAGCACACCACCATAATTTCCCTTATGTGAGGATCTATTCAAATATGCCTAGGGGAATGATTGATCAATGTGTTCAATATTTATGATGCGAGGGATAATGGCATTCTAATATTCCAGGACTAAGGAGTATATGGATAATAACAATGCAAATGTTCTCTTTGGGGAAAAAGTTTGGTCGTGAAATATTTTATGGCTGTGGAAAATCCATATACCCCAACACACTATCTGAGGGATATTTTTATGCTTTTTTTCTTTTTTTTCATTCCACCACCGAAGCGAAGTGTGTGATATTGAGCTTCCTTTCCATTTATTAAATGTTAAATGATCATGATAAATGAATTTTCGTACCGTGGACACCACCTAACATGATAGAAATAAGTGCTCCATCGATTATTTAGATTATCGATATAATGAAAACCATGAGGGACAATGATAGGTAGGCTTCTTTAGATTTTCGGCTCCTTGAGCTTCCATAAGTGTTTCCACCATCAGCTGGGCACTTCAGGTTCTCTTGTGCCAATGGTTATGAGGTAACCATCCTTAGGAGTGTAAGCACCATGTTAAGTGAGGAACCAAAGTAGTTGATATTCCTGGTCAGATAATCTAGTTTGTGATGTGGAAAAAGCTAAAAGATAATTTCTGAAAATATCATGCCATTATTCAGGGAGCTGTAAGTCATCGACAATCAGCTAGTATTTTCATGAGATGTCTGATTTAACTGGGTCACCAATCTAGTTTAAGAATTTTATCTGAGGATTAGTGAGGAACGTGATTAAATTGTAAGGGAGGATATGTCTATTATCGCAACATCACCATGGGTCAATACCATTATGCACATGATGTCCAAATCTAATGCACCAAGAAAGTCCTACAACAATGAGAAGGGAAGACTTTAGAAGAACTTTCCAAATGGTGGAGATGTTTGCTTTCAACTTATTCGGGAGTTGAATCGAATCTTCAATATATAGGGGGAGATATATTTTTGCTCGAGCCACTTCTATCCAGAGCTTGTTTGTAGTGATTAGTATCCATCCAACCTTTCCCTCTAGATCTTGATAAAAACAGTGTAGATTCTTTAGACCCCATCCTCCCCATGCCTTTGGGAGGGAAATTTTATTTTATCTCACCCAAGCAAAGGTGTGTCCCTCCTTTGTCCCATGCTAGAGGAAACCACAACATATCCTATGAATGATAGATAGGATTCCCTTTGGTATACAAGATAGGGACATTGAGAAAACTGGCGAGGTTTCAATGACCCATTTTATGAGAAAAAGTCTTCCCGCTCTAAAAATCCACTTATGGCGCTAGGATTTAATTTTTTTCTTAGTTTTGGCCACTAGCCACATCAAATATTTATTCTAATACTCATTCAATTTGAGATGAAATATATATATATATATATATATGTATATCTATATATATATATATATATATATATATATGTATATATTTGATATCGTCTTGAAGGTGTAGGTAAGTAAATGTATATATGTCGTGAGCGTGAGTGAGTTCAATTTCAGTGCATTCACGACATGTTAAGGTATATTTTTGTTGATTTGGAAACATACCTGTAGCATTGCAAAAGGTGTCGAAGATATGTTTGAAAGCATTGAAATTGATGATATCGCCATCCAATAATATAAGCACATTATCGATGAATATTAGATGTGAGATTATTGTATGTCCTCTTATATGAATCCATTTTAGAATGCCCTGCCTAATCGCTAAAATAAATTTGTTGCAACACCATTTATGATAATAGAGAAGGATGCGGTGGAGATATAACACATGATCCATTTTATAAAATATATAAGGAACCCAAGTGTGTGAGGAGAAATCTTATGTATAGCCAGTTGAATCTGTCAAAGGACTTTGATAGTTCAACCTTGAGTAGCATTCCTTTAAGTTTTAGGGACTTCAGACCTTGAAGGATTTCTTGGGTGATTCCAATGGCTTCATTCATCTAATGGTATTCTAAAAAGAAAATTGTTCCTTTGATATGTGACGTGAAAAATTGGGGTGTATTCTATTGGAAATTATCTTGTAGATAAAATAGCATAGGGATATCACGCGATAGTCTTCAAAGGTTGATGGGGAATTTGATATTTGGATAAGGGAAATAAAAGTAGAGTTGAAGGCATCATAAATTTTTCAAGAGGTTTGACATTCCTTGGCAATGAAAAATAAATCTTGACCAATCTGTTCATAAAAACTGAGGAAGAATTCAATGGTCCATCCATTAGGGCCACGGCTCTTATCCTTTTTAAACCATCGAAGAACATATTCCAGTTCCATCAGGGTAGATTCCACAATTCTTAAGAATAATGTTTAGTGAAAAACTACGAAAATGTTTTGATGATGTGCATGATGCTGGTGACAGACTCATGTTGGTGGGATTTTTATGTTGATTGGAAATTTTGTATCCCCATTTTGGACAAGTCCTTAAAATTTGAAGCTGTGTTCCCAGTATCATCTTGTAGGGACCATATAGTGTTGAAATACATCCTCACCTTTTCATATTGATGGAAGAATTTTGAGCTGTCATCCCTTCTTGAAGCAAGATGGCACTTCTCTTGAGTCTCCATGTTTTTTCTCTGACTTCTATAATTTTTCATTTTTCCATGTCCAGATGTATAAGATGGAGTTTTGATTCTTGATTCTGATAGCTACAACCCTGTAGCTATTCCAAGCATTCCAGAGTGGCCTCAATTTGAGATAAAGCTTCCTCCTTGACTGTGTTTCCCTTTGAACCATCTTAGGTTTTCCTCTTGATATTATTTAAGTTATCATTGAATTAGGAGGCCATGAAATGACTATCCAGTTGATCAAATCTCTTCCATTATTCTATCACTATATTCTTAAAATTCTCTTCCTTGAGCCAGGTGGAGTTGAATTTGAAGGGATCTCTAGGATTATCAAAATGACCAAGTATCTGAAGATTTATGGGGTGGTGGTCAGATTTCCTACCTTGACCCACCCATTGTTTATAACATGCTATATGTTCCAGGAAGTTATCCTTAATCAATAAATGATCTAGTCTGCAAGTAATAACGTCATCCCCCACCCTCCAGTTTCTCCAAGTTGGGAGGGGTTTTTCCATATCCATGTTAATGAGAGTGTGTGATTCCATCAGTTAGGAGAATAAATCAAACACGGTGTCCTCCACAGCCCTACTACCACAACACTCAATCCTTCCAATGGAGAAACTTAAGTCACCCCCATTGACTAGATTATCACCGTCCATGAACTACATATTCATCAATGAATTCTAGGAAGCCACACGATTGTGATAGGGACCATATATTTTGACCAATCTGATAGAGGTGCCAAGTTTTTTAGAGTGAATATTGACTACAACAAAGTTATGAGATCCCCAAATGTTATGAACCAAGATATATTTGGTGGTGTATCCGAAGGAAATCTCCCCAAATCTACCCGAAGTGGAAATCACATGAAATATACATCCTTTGAATATAGATGATAGAGTGTGTTCTACATATAAGAGTGCCCCCAATATTTCTTGAAGTAGTGAGATATCAAGGCGATCAGACAAGACTAGAAATTTTAGGGAAAGATTTTTAGAGGGGCTTGCCAACCCTCAAGTGTTGAAATATAAAAACTTCATTTGGGAATGGTATATGGGGCATGTATGGCAGTAACTACCCCTTCAAGTGATAGTTTCTTGCTAGCTATTATGCTCTGGTTGTCCATATGTGCGATTTTCTTCCTCGACTAATCTTGGGGATCCTAGACAGGGAGAGAGGTTCCAGACTAGTCCTGATATGAGAGATGCTAATAGATCCCTCGAGAGAATGAGATGGTGAGTGAATGAAATATCTATGACTTAGGCCCACGCTAGATGAAGAATCATTGTGTGCATGAATGGAGGGTGGAAGAGGGTAACACATAGGGAGGGATGAAACTGGGAAAGAAATAGGATAAAGATATTGTTAGGTATGGTGATAATCAACAAGAAAATTGATAGAGGATGACATATAATAAAAATCATAGATAGAGGACATGTGAAGTGAGATAAGGGGGTATAACTACCTGGCGAGGCTAAAGAAGGACGGAGAGATGTCATCACATCGATATATTTATTGTGCCCACTTGAAAGCAAAGGATTTTACCTCGTGTCCCGACGAGAAACCCCAGAAGATTCTGGAACGGTGATACCATAATTCCATGGGAATAGCCTACAGTGGGATTTAGACCACATGATCCCTAAAAACTAGCTAAACCATGCTCCTAGATCTATTGTAGAAGAGGACAATATTTAAATACATGTCCCACCTAATGGGATCACCAACACCTGAATGGTACTCGTTCATAGTCCAAAATTAGATTTTGAATATTCCCTCTATAATGTATGAAGAGGTTCTCCACTAATCCCTCACGTGTATCCATAGAAACTGATATCTTAGTGAAGGTCATTTTTTCAGTCTCAAGATAGGATTTTTCATAATCTAGGAATTGATCCAAGTCATTTATAATGAGTCAAAATATTTCTTGGGACAATATTTTCATCAGAAATCCTCGAAGATGAGCCCACACTAGACCAAAACCCAAATATTCCTGTTCAAAAGAACCGAATCAATATCAATGTTCCAGAAGCATGTACGTACCTAGCTGGCGTGATATGCATGATAAAATGTGAGGGAAAACCAACCTTTTTGTAGGATTCCGATCACACAAAGGGTTTCCAAGGCCTGTCTCCATATTTATTGATCCCATTTGTGAAGTCGAGGGATAAAATAATTCCTTCACCTAATTATTTGACCAAAAACCTTGTAGCCATCTCCATAATATCATCAAGGTGGATATCTTCATCTACAATCAGTGCTTGATATTTTTCTTTTACCTTTCGTAACTTTTTTTTCTTCGATTCATGCTTTTGAATAACATCAAACACCTTTCTCGATGTGCATTCATATAATATCAACTCATTTGTATAATGTTGGGCATAGGTTGGGAGACCAGATCACTGCCGACACGCACCCTAGGTGTAGCCCTAGAAACGTTTGGAGGAGGAGGCATTCCATAGAGTTCGAGGGAGGCTAAGGAGAAATCTTCAGTATAGTGATCAGGAGGTATTTCCTTAGGAATAGAGGGACCAGAGTGGGGGGTAGGGCTACACGGGTTAGGTAAGGTATTGAAGAAAAGGAGGGTTTTATGGAAAGAAACTTCCAAGGAGAGTGGGTATGAGGCAAGGGACCAAGTAGTTTGAGGGATTTTATGTGAAGACGAAAAAACTGAATAACTCCAACTAGATGAGAAAAAAGATGGATCATGGAGGGCAGAAGTGGAAAATGACATGGCTATCGTCAAGATGACACGACGACAAATATTCTAGGCTGAGGGTCACCAAAGGTTAAGGTAATTTCCATCCCAAGGGGTTAGTCTGGAGGGCTAGACCTTATCAAAGACTCTGAGATGGGATAATTCGAGTAATAAAAAATCTTCTCATTCATACCAAAAATCCACTGTCAAATTTAGAAAAAAACCCTACCTCCCCATAACTAACGGTAGTCGGTCACAACAAGCAAGTCGTCAGCAGTCGATGTTAGACATTGATGTGAGGAAGATGAGAAAATGTGGAGGGGACTATTGATGGTGGTAGTTGGATAGGTGAGGAAGGTGACTGGAATGGGAGCAACAGGCTAGCTAGAAAATTCGTGGTTGCGTAGGTGCAGAAAGTGACCGGGTAGGACGATGATAAGGAAGCCCTAACCAAGTGCACTCAATGAAAACCTATTCACCTTCGACCAAGAAAAACAAACCACACCATAGAGCCATTTTTCCCATGTCAACATCATTAGTGATTCCCATAGAGATTAAACCCTATATTAATATTATATATAGAGAAATAAAATAATTTAAATTAAAAAAAATTTGCACATGTGTAATTTATTCCATTCTTAATATGAAAGTAATATATAACATTTAAAAAATATTAATAACAATTTTTTTTAATATATGTTATAAATCAAATATTTTAATATGCATATTGAGTAAAAGACCGTAACATCAAGTTAGAAAAAAAGAGTAAGAAATTTCTTATTATATTAATAAGTTCTTTCTTGTGTATGAGGAATACTTCTAATTCCTTTAATGTTTAACATGAAATTGGCATGTAACATTTAAAAGATTATTATTAATAAAATTAACATTATATATTTTAATGTTAAGTATGTATATGTTATATAAAAGAAGAGAAAATAAAAAGGCTTCATGTGGTTAAAACATTTTATTAGTGTTTTTTTCAAACCAACATAGATCAATCTTAGCCCCATATTTACCAAGAGCCAAGAAGAATCAAATATTTAGAGGTGAAAACCTTTTCTCAGTTTTTCACTTAAAAAGAGATTTACATTTTGAGAGATTTGATTCCTCTAAAATCTTGATAGATGCAAAGTTATTATAAATCTATACTCATAAAAATAACATAGACAAACAAAAAATTACATAAAGCAGCAAAATAAAACAATGAACAATACCCAACACAAAACCAATTATCACCCTGAAAGATGTGAATTGAATATCGGGAAACTTTCCCAACTCCTAAAATAATTCAATGATAAATCCACCACATACCCATGATCAATAACAATCCTTCCTTATTCAAGAAGAAAAGTACACACTTGTATGAACATTAAAAAGAGATTGACACATAAGGCCCTCACACTAGCCAAAGTTCCCATTTCCCCACCCCATTTTCATAATAATATTTATTTCCACCTATTGTAAATTAAAAAAATTTAATTATAATTTCAAAAAATTATTTAATTTCATATATATGATTTATTAAAGCAATTCATTTTATTTCAAATTTCATTTAATATATTATAATGCCCAATTTTCTTAAACCCAAACTTCATTAGCATCAAACCAAAATTATTTTGTTACCTATCAAATGGGCTAAATTATAATTCTAGAATCAATTTTTTATTTTAATATGTTTTTTTTCAATTTTATTTTAAAAAAAATAAAATATATTTTTTTGTTTAAATATTATCATATATAATATAAAATGATATTATATAGTTATTCTTCACATATTAAAAGAATTAACTTTATTTTTTTTAGTACTAAGGCTAAAGTAAGATTGTAGGTACCAAATAACTTTTATTTACCATAGATATAAATAATTTTATTTAACATTATTCCATTCTATTTTATTTGATATCTCACCAATATTAATAATATATATAATGTAAATGATAAACTAAGTGATAATATATATATTATAAAAATTAATTAATTAATACATTTTTTTTCTTTATCTTATTTTTATTAAATATTAATTTTTATTTTAAAATAATTTAATATGATAATGATGATGGTTAAATTCCACTAAGACCAATATTTGGTTTATCTGACCTAAAGAAACCAATTATTTAGTTTGATTTAAGATTTTATTCTTATGCTCAAAAAGCTTGGAGAGAAGCCTCCAGAGCTCAATATAATTTTGACATCTTAAAAGGCTAGGAAGGCTAGTATTGCAACAAAGATTATGAAATTGAGATCTAATGTGGTTGTACGCGGTGCACCCTAAGATGATGTGATTTTCATCCTCGATGTTCATATTCTCACAAATATGGAAGATCCTTTCCATCCACGGTGTTTTAGGAACTGTCGAATGACCTGTTTCACTATGGAAATCATGAGAGTTCGTTCTAATCTTGGCTACCTTATTTTTCTTCTTTGAGTTAGTTTAAACAAAGAGACACTTTTGATATTCTAAGGCAAAGTTGATGACCTCCTTATAATATGTTAATTTCCTTTTAGCTGCTAGATCTTTTTCACACCACATTTTTTCTTTGAACTTAGAAGTAACAATTTTTTTAATGTTATTAATATTTTGTAATGCAACATTCTCGTCGATCTCCCAATGGTTTAACCAAACCCTTGTGTCTTTATACCAACCTCGTTTGAACCTTAGGTGATGTTATATATAATTATTATTCTGAAAAATAAATCATTATTTGAAATTTCTTTAATATTTTGTTTTAAAGATAAAAAACATCAAAAATAAAATAAAATTCTAAAGTACAGAAATTTCTTCGATTCCGAAATAAAGAAAATTAATAAGATGATAAATATTTAAAAAGTAACCTATAATAATAAATCTATTTTAATAATGTCATTATAAAGAGGATCGAGAGAGTACAAATTTTATTTTATTTTTAATTTGATTTTCCAGAAATACACATGTGGTTAAGCTTTGAATTTTTATTATATGTATTAAGATATTTGATGTTTATGTTTATTTATAAAAATAGTATAGTTATGCAAATTAAATAATTAGTAAATGTGGGTAGGTATGAATTCAAAATAGATATTAAAACATTTATTTTATTATGCATGTCACATTGCTAATATTTACTTTATTTTAAATTATTATTATTGTTAATTATAAAAAATATTATATAAGTTAAACACATATATAGTTTAAATAACATGGAATAAGATTCTCAACTATGGATATTTATTCCACTTTTCCATGGAGATACTTAATCTATGGAAAAGTTTTCTCTTGATACTATTGACCAACAGTGTAATTTATCAATATCAGATGCTAAAAAAACCATAACTCAAACAGATGATACTTTGTTTGTGTTTGCAAGACTACATCTTCATGCTCAAAATATCACCCCCTTTGATAGAACATCTAATGAGCGAGTCTATATAATATTTTTTTAATTGATCCATTTAATTAAAAACAAAAATAGTCTAATCACTTTAGAGACAAATTTCAATATTTGATTAGTGTATATTATTATAAATATCAGAATATTCATACAAGTTAAATATCCACCATTCATTTCATAATTAGTGATAATAAATTAAAATTATATAAACATATTCTGAAACAAACATGCATTAATTACTATAATCAGAAAATTCAAAACTAATACACCAAGTAACATCAATATATTTCAATGCCAAGTATGTATATATTATATAAAATAAGAGAAACAAATGTTGTGATTAAAACATTTTATTAGTATATTAGTAAAAAAATATAGATCCATATTAACCTCATATTTACCAAGAGCCAAGAGCAATCAAACATTTCCTCAAGTTTTTCATTTAGAAAAAAAAAATATATATTTTAATACATTTAATCTCTCTAAAATCTTGATAAATGAAAAATTAAAATAAATCTAACACTAGTAAAAATAACATAAATAAACCTAAAATTACCTCAAACACTAAAATTAAATAATTAACAATACCTAACTCAAAATATATTATCATAAACCAACAAAAAAATCACCTCAATCACTAAAACCAAATAATTAACAATACCCAACTCAAAATCCATTACCAATGTCAATGGAATATAAAGAAACTTTCCCGACTCCGGAAATAACCCAATCATCAATCCGCCACATACTTGAATACTTATGATCAAAATCCATTTTGGGAAATCATTAATGAAGAAGAGAAGTACACACTTGTTTTAACATTCAAGGGAGATTGGCACGTCCTACCGAAGGTGCCAATCTCCCAACCCGATTTTCATAATAATATCTCTCCCTCCCATTCGAAGTTTAAATTGTTAATTATGATTTCAAAATTTTATTTTATTTCATATATATGATTCATAAAATTAATTAATTTTATTTCAAATTTTATTTAATATATTATAATGCCAAGCTTGTATAAACAACACTTCATTAGTAGCAAACCGAAAATTTCTTAAACTATAATTTGAAATCAATTTTTAAGTTTAATTTTTTTATTCTATTTTTTTTTAAATACAAGATATTTAATATTTAAATATTATTATATAATGTGAAATAATTATTTTCTGATATGAAAAGAAATTAGCAGTTTTTTTTAGCATCAAAGTTAGATTAAAGTTGTGAGTACTGAGTTAATCTTTAAATATACCCAATAAAAAATTTACAGAAATCTAAATCATTACAGTAATATTTATCAAGACATTCTTAAAATTTTGAATCTAGATAATAAAGATAATAACTAATCTATTCAACAATCGAAAATAATATATATATATATATATATATATATATATATATATATATATATATA